>VUYV01000115.1:0-58417 GCA_008711295.1 Anarhynchus alexandrinus
ACGATGCACTGTTCCTACCAGGACACACTCCAGCAAACTCCTGGCCCTACAGAGGCTGGATACAAGTACAGGCAGTCTTCAGACTGATTTTTATTTTCCACAAGACAGATTAATCTCTTCTGATACCTAAAAAAATTCACAAACATCACTTTCTGTGTCAATATTCACAATTTTTATGTTGTGCTGAGCACTGCCCTTTGGAATGAAAATGTCTTAATTTTAGAGCTTTAAGATGTTGTGGGTCTGATTACAAAATTTTACAAATGTAAGTGGGAGATAGAGATGCTCTAAATAACAGTTTGTGATGTTAATTCAGCTTACTATGGAGGTTAACCTTCGCTTGTGCTACAGGCAGCTAATAACTCTATGCCACATTGACTGCCTAACTAGGTATCTGTTGACTGTAATGGGAGCTTAAACAGGTAGCTCACCTGCGTATGTGGAAACATGGATTTTACTGTCTTAATGTTGAAATTAGTTATCCTACTGTAGGTGTCCCAAAGTGGACTTCTGGAAAACCAAGAAGAGAAAACACACATACTCTTTTTAACTTGGAATCATGTGATGATTAAGTGTAAAATTTAGAAATGGTCATGTAATTTCTTTGTTCAATGCAACTATTACAACCTTTTATAATTTTACTATAACAGTACTGAATATTTGTTTTCAGCTTGAATTTTATTTCTTCATAACATGAACTAAAGCATAGAAAGCCCCATTTTTAAAAGCTATTGGCCTGAAACCACACTAGTAGCTCACAACAGAGTTTGAGTGAGGTTCTATATCTGAGCCCCACTAATTTTCTCACTCTTTGAAACAGCAGCTTAACTAGTACAGGATGTCAAAGGAGAAGAATGGAAATGAGTGAAAATATATCCTCTGAAGGCCTTTGAACTATTTTTAGTTCTTCCTGCCAGGGGCTGCCATCAAACAATGCACAATGAATATTCATTATGGAGTTGAGTAATCGATTCTATTATTTGTTTTTATAGACTTTGCAAAACTAAGTTCAGAGGAGAAAGACACATCTGGTTGGATGATGGAGCAATGTCTCTCTGACTCTTTCACTTCCAAAGTGCTGGTAGTAAGAATATTCAGGAAATGAGACATTCCTCAAGTCTATAAAAAACTAATATGAAAGACTATTTTTCCTGTTTTAATTAGCTTATAATGTGTTGTTCAAGGCAATAGAATTGTGCATATTTATATTGTCAAATGTTTTATGCTTAATAATTTGCTAACTGATGGCTTTCAATTCTTTCTAAGTGTGACATTCTGGATAAAATGCCCTGCTTCAAGTTATTTTTCTTCCCCATTTACAATCACTTGCATGTTGCTCTTACACAACAGCTATCATGTTAATGAAAATTGTTAGGGACTAAGTCTTGGGAAGTTTATTAAAAAAAAAAAAGTGAAGAAAAAGGTACTATAAAAGTTGTGTTTCAGTCTGGCAAGAAGCTGGAAGGCAGAAAGAGGCAAATGCTTTTTATTCCTACTGGTTACATCAGCTGCTACCATGCGAATGCCTTCTTTTTCTTGTTCTTGTAGCTGTGAGCAAAACTGTCATGGGAAACTCTCTTAACCATTTTGCTTATCCAAAAGTACAAAAGCTTCCTGAACCTTTTTTAACTTTACAGGTCTGATGGGAGTAGAACACTTTCAAAACGTTATTTTCCACCTGTGTTCTCTAACTTTTAGAATTTTAGTCCAAATCCCAGTGTGCTTTCACTGCTGCAATGCCAGTGTGCCTCTGTCATTTTAAGAGCTTTCTGTTCAGTATGATTTTCACTATATAGCTGTCCTCACTCTGAGATGTTATTCATGGCAATAAAGCAATTTATGTGACTTCTTTGTTTAATGGCAAACAGGAATTATTAATTCATGATCTGTAAAACTAGGGTGGAACCTCATAAACACACAACTGCAAAGACTTACTAAGAAATATTTACATTGAAATTATTAGGTGATTCATACCAACAGTGCATATAGAATTTGACTGGTATTTCTTCCTAGAGTTAAGGCATCATAGAACATAATTAAGAATACTTAGAAACACCACCTCCATCATTTAAAAATCATTCTTGATGTTCTTGGTCTGCAAGTGAGAATAGCTTTTGACTATAAATGTTCTAATTTTTGATTACTCAACAAAGAAAACAGTTCCACAGTACACACAACAATAAAAACAGTTTTCAAGTTTATATCTTCCTGCACTCATGTGCCTCTGTAGAAAAATCTAGAAAATAAACGGTTGAAAGAAACAATTTAAGGAGTGGTATAATTTTCAGAAGAAAAACAAAATCTTTCATTAAATCTTTGTGTTCCCACTGCAGAAATTTTATTGCTTGTTTGTTTTCCTCCTTTCTTTGAATGCAGAATGCATGTTTATGTTCATAACTTTGACAGTCGTTAATTTGCAGGTGTTTTCAAAATGCGAGCAGTGCACTGTAGCAAGTATTTGTCTATAGGTTTGCCAATAGAATATATGAAATCAGGAAATAGGGAAAAAGAAAGTAGACAACAGAAACTTCATGGTCTTGGTTTATTGTGTGGAGTGGGAGTCCTTTTTTAAAATAGCAGTTTTTGTGTTAAAGTTTCAAGTTTCTCTCCCTTACCAGCAGGGAAATTAAAAAGCTTTTGGAAATGCTGTCTTTTGAACAATGGCAAAGTGCTTTTAGAGTTTAGTCCCCACAGGTAAGTAATGGGTTTTTGAGCCTTCTGTTCCATTTTTTATAAGGGTACTGAAATTGTGTGATCAAGAGCAAAACTGATCTTTGATAACATAATATAAAGGATGTAGGCAGTTCTGGCTCAATATCAGATAAACATTTACTCTGGGAATCCATGTAAATCAGAGGAATCACTGTTTGTGAGTCTTGGCCTTGGACATGCTTAATCAGCTGAAATTTTCAACTAATGAATTTTGAATAGCCATGACAAAACTAATTACTTTAAAGATGGGCAAAGAATTTTGGCAGGAAAAGAGGTGACATTTTATAATAGTACATAATATCTCTCTTCCAAAATATGCAACAGTGCTGTAGTATGTGCAGTGCATACCAAAAGGGAATGGGTTATGCATTAAGTTCATCAAATAAGAATTGTAACGTCAGTTTTTTTCTCAGTTCTGAGGTCTTCTAGTTATTCTTCACAACAAACCTATAGGACTGATCTCATAATCTCAAGTTGTTTGGGTTTTTTTGTTTGTTTGTTTTGTGGTTGGTGTTTTTTTGTTTTTATTTTGTTTTTAACTAAAGTAGAGGTTAATTCAAGCAGAGCAAAAACGGGTTGAGAATAAAGCACTGATCAGGATTTGTTGTAAGGCTGTTGCAGCCTGCCTGTCTTAGCTGTACCTCATGCTTGAGTCCAAATTCTTCAAGGTCATCTTCTTTGCTTTTAAATAGAACAGAAATCCAATTAATAGCCTTGCTATATAAAACCATGTCTGAGGATTAAAAAAAGCATATGGATTGTGCTCCATGGGATTATTTTCCTTGATTACTCAATGTTTTTACTCCTAGTCTCTACTTGAAGGATATCAGCCTTTCCTTTTTATTATCTATTCATATTTCAGACTTTTTTGGGGGGATAACCACTTACTAAAAGGCTGTAGAATTTGTGTGGGATCAGAACTGATTATAATCTCACCTGACATTCCCAAGGTATGGCATATGAAGCATTAAAAAATAGCTATGATTGATAATAATAATTATTATCCAAAGCCACAGCAGGATTTTGTGTAAGAACTCACAAGTACCCAGTTCCTTGCCTTCTATTTAAATGGGTAGAACATATCATTTTCTCTTTTGTAATGACAGTGGGCCTATAGTATTTTTTATGCTAGGAACCTATAACAGAACTATATACAGTGTATAAGATAATGTAATGCTCTTGGGATGGAAAACCAGAGAAACTTTGTGTAGGTTAGGTTTTAGGTTCCAAGCTAACTGAAATCAAGGACTGTAACCCTTATAGTGTTGTGCTTTGTATTTGTAGCTAGAGCAGTGTGGATAATACACCGATGTTTTGGCTGCTGCTGAGCTGTACTTAGAGAGCATCAAGGCTGCCACTCCAGCCCCCCCCTCCCCAACAAAGGCCAGTAGGCTGAGGGTGGGCAAGAGTTTGGGAAGGGACACAACTGGGACAGCTGACCCAAACTGACCAAAGAGATATTCCATACCATATGATGTCATGCACAGCAATAGAAGTTGAGCTAACAGGGGACAAGGGGGAAGTTGTTATAAAGGTGTTTCTTTTCCAAAGCAACCACTATGAGTACTGAGGTCCTAGTTCCCAGGAAGTGGCTGGACATCACCTGTTGATGGGAAGTAAATAATAAATCTTTTTGCTTTGCTTCACTTCCCCATGTGGTCTTTGCTTTTCTTCATTAAACTGCCTTTATCTCAATCCATGAGTTTGTCATCTTATTTTCTCCCCCATCCTGCTGACGAAGGGGAGCGAGAGAGTGGTTGGTGGGCACTTAGCAGCTAGCCAAAGTCAACTCACCACACCAACTAAAAAGAAAAAAAAGAATAGCTTTTAATGACTGGATACATATAAAAGAGATCATCATGAAATTATGAAATGAATCTTGACAGGTCACACAGTCTAATGCAAAATCACTGACATATATTGAGATCAACATCCATTTGTTAAATCCCTTCTTAAAAACTTATACTGAAAGAGATTTTGCAGTTTCCTTTAATCATAACAGTGTTGGTGGGGAGCAGTTGGGTACTGGGTCAAGAAGACATTCATAATACACCATCATAACAGAAGATCCCTTAAAATGAAAGTTAAAAGCCCTTTTGCAAAGATGAAGAGATGTGAACTTGCACTGGCTGTGACTGGATTTTCCTGAATGAGAGAGAGTTTAATGTTAATGTTCTTTATATGTCTATATATATTTAATAAATATAATTTTATAGATAATGAATATGTATAGTTTATATACATTTAATAGTTTCTGGAAAATTTGGTGATTGTAGATTAATATTAAACACTTAGCAACAGGAAATAATAGGAAATATTAAACAGTAGTTAATTAGATTACAACTATTTACAACAAAATATTAAATAGATTTGGAATCAGAGTTCCTGTTTTGATGCACATTTTGAACACTATATATTCATTACTATTAGTAAAAAACTCCTCCTAAAGAAGTAAAGAACTGCACCTTTGGAAAAGATTTTTTTAAACAACTATTTAAAAATTAAATAGGTGAAAATAATTTTAAAACATTTGTTTAATTTATAGTGTGTACATAGATTTGAAGTTAGAAAAAGTGATGAAATGAGTGAATTCACAACTGGCTGCTCCAGAGGGAAAAATCACTGCCTTTCAAACCTGTTATATTGATTGTTACAATCTCATTGTGGGCTTGTACTGTTTCTTCTGATTACCTTTATTGTGTGTCTGGTCACATGTTAGTCCGTAAATATTTTAGTACAAATTTTGCATTTGATTTTGTTTTTTCTTCTATTTTTTTATCAGGTACAAATGAGAAGTGGAATATTATATTGTGGAATAATATAGTGGAATCATTGTCTGTCTGACTAGGGGACCTATGTATGTTGTAACGGGTATTAGTATAGATTAATAATTTCTTCTAAATCTCATGAGACATTGCCTCTGCTTCAAATAGACCAAAGTCTGTAAAAGGAATCACTAGGTCAATGTGCTTTTGCCATTTCCCAAAAACATATCTAATTTATCCTTTTTAATTTCTTTTTCTCAGTATGTATATGATAGCAGTTAACATTGCAATCCTATCATATTACCCTATGAAACATTCAGAACATATCCTGAATAAAAGATATTACACGAACTACAGTGAAGTGCAATAGAGCTTGAGCACTTTTATTGAAAAGAAAGAAATGGTTGAAGACAGAGACAAAGTCCCTACTTACTTAAATGACACAGGATTAGGCCACTAGTGAATTTTGCATATTGAATTTTTATACATTGTATCAAAGTTTGCTAAAAAATGGATTTTTAAAAACCGAAAAATGGTGAGGAAAAAAAAATAAAATATTTAAGTCAATTCAATATGCTATCTGATGCCAAAGCTTTCATTAATAGATACCTGTTAGATACCTGTTCAGTTTTTTGGGGGTTTTGGGTTTGTTGGTTTTTTTTTTTTGGGAGCTAAAGACGAAATACATAAAATTCCTATAAGTTCATCAACTTCTTAGGATGTTTAAGAGGAAGCAGTGTCCTGTCAGATACAATGTAACACTAATACTATGTGACAAATTGTAATTCAGTGCAACATGATTTGGTGTGCTAATAAAATACAACTTGTAAATGTATATTACCTATGGCAAACTATGTCCTGTCAAAAGTAATGAAAATTAAAATATTTGCCTGTCACAGATTAGTAGAACTTATTTTTATGCTGTTCCTTTCTGACATGTAAACACATTGTGGTACTGATAAGGTACAGCTAAAAAATACTTCTGTCTGAAGAAGTGGAATTAAGAGGAAGATCAAAGCAGTTTGCAGAAAATTGGAATTTATGATAGGGAGGTGAAGGATGAAAATGTGGCACTTGGCTGGCTGAGGTCAGCTATAACATGACATAACCTATACACCTGCTGTGGGATTCTACTGAGTTTCTCATATCATGCCTGAATACTGTCCTCAAAAACACTGTTGTCAAAAGAGATTCAGCTGAAATAAAATGTTGATTAACAGACATGGTGACATTTTTCCCATAAGTGGCACCTGTGGCAGTTCTACATCTGGCTGGTATTTGGCAGATATTTCGGGTATTTTTCAAGTTCATCTCCAGTTGAAGATGACTAATGTGCTAATGTTAAAGGATTGCTGGAAGCTAAGCCCCAGGGTTGCTTGAGAGCATAGACTTCAGCTGGTAGTTAATCTGACCAGACTTCCAAATAAGGGAGAGGTATAGGAAATGGTTTCTGAATATGGTGTTCCTGGGAACATCAGCGTGTGTACCAGCAAAGCTGACTGCTAAAATAGTGTTCGCCTACTTCTCAAAGTTTAGTTCTTCTCTTCTAACTCTAAAATTTCATCCATATGCCCCTACACATATTGATGTACACACTTAAGCTGCTCATTTGTCACTTAAGTTCCAGCTAGTATTGCTTTTGTAACTGCTCTGTACTTAATATCATGCTTGTTGTTTTAATTTTAGGTTTTTTGATTAGGAATCATGTTAATGATCACTGTTTGTTATCTGCACATACGCAAGCACACAAATAAACACACAGATATATAAGTATATACATATTTTAATGACCATTGTAATCATAACCACTTTTCAGATTAACAGCTCCCTTATCTTCCAAGGAAGGGCACACGGCTTCCAGAGGTGATTCAATAACTCAGCTACAGAGCCATTTTAAAGTACAGAAGCTGAGATGCAGACTGCTACCGAGCTCAGGATCTGTGCCAGGGCACCGTTCATGAAAAGGACTGGTCTTCCCAGAGAAGGGCCACAACAGCAGGGGTTTGCTTATGCAAAGGTAAAGGTAGTGATCTAGGCTGGAAGTGTCCTGGCACTAAAGATCCAGGAAGGATATAAGTATTAAACCTCCAGTTAAAAGGCACTTGGATTTCCCACTTGACAGTTGATTCTGATCTTCCCCAGTGCAACATTTGATTAGACAGATCAGAGATGGAAGTCCAAAATGTTTCTGCTTAGTGAACCAAGTAGAGATAAGGCTTTACTTTTATTTAAATATGTTAAAGGCTAAGAAAAATGGTATGGGTAGGTGTTTTTTGGTTTTGAGGGGGGTGGGGGTTTGGTTAGTTTTGTGTTTGGTTTTGTTTTGTTTTTTCTTTAGTATCCTTCATTATTTCTTTTATTGGTATCAATGCTGGTCCATGGAAACGACTGGAAAATCTTCCATATACTTCAAGCAGTCCAGTTGTTGTTCTCTTTTTCACTGATGTTACAAGTAAGGTCACAAAACTAATTTCACAAAATCCTTTTTTAAGCGCAATCATAGCACATATGTTTGAATTTCATTCTCAGTTCATTGTCAGTGTCTGGTGGATACTTCAGCAGCAAAGGTTTTGGACAGAACATTTAATCCCTATATCTAGTGATTAAAAAGCTTCTTTTTATATAAAAAAAAAGGTATTATTTACCTAGTACACATGTGATCAATAAGTTAAATTATTTTCTTTGCTCCGTAGTGACAGGAAACTGTTTCAGAGGGATTTGGAGAAAGACTAACTGCTCTTCTGTTTACGCTGGTGGAAGTGAGAAGCAACCTTATGGTAATTAATGCAGTTATTTGAGTTTAAATGAGTATACAGAGGATCAGAAACTAAATGTCAGTCCTGCATCATGGTAGTGAATGGAAGTTTGAACTGAACTGAAAGGTAAGGGACGAGAATCAGATTCGTTAAAGGCCAGATGAGCAACTCCTGATGAGCAAAACATTGGAGAGCTTGTCTAAGTAATCTGAAAGTAATTTATTTTCAAATTAATGTTTAATTTGTTCTTACACATGACACAAAAGTGTTTTTTTTCTTTACCTACACATGGCCATTATCACCTCCAAAAGAGAAGGTGAACACCGCAACGAGCCACAAATCTGACCAGTCAGTGGATGAGGCTTTCTAAAAGTATGAGATGTCCCTCTTAAGGGGACGTTTCAAAGAGGTCATCCCACGAGTGTGAACTACTTCATATCTGCTCATCAGTGTCAGCAAAGTGAAAATTTTGGTAGTTTTTAAAAAATTTCGTCTTTTAATCAGGAGGAGTTATCAGAAAATCAAGACAAGATGAACATGGAAATGTATAAAATTTGCTGATGCATTATCAAGCAGTTTGACTGTAATCATGTTTTTATTCATACTGAAATTCTGTATATTTTGATATCAGAATTACAATGGAACAACTGTCTTAATGTTCATTGTCATTAATGTTCACTTCATTATAACAGCAGTTACTGTAAGAAACTTGTGAAAATGTATCTTTCATTACATCACATCTAAAAATACAAACTAAATTTCTCTATATTAATTTGAAAATTAAATTTCCATTCACAACATCATAACTTATTCTTACCTATAATTTCTACATATAAAAATGTCTCAGATTTATGTCCAAAGGGATAAGACTTAGAATGGATAAAAGATCTTAGAACCGAGTAATAAACAAATACATATTGAGATTTGAAATTTAAACTCTAATAGAAAATTAAATTTCATGACACTAATAAAATGTCTGAAAAAAAGATTTCCTATTTTCCTGATTAAAAATTTCAAGTGCAGTATTTAAGAAAACTAACATGAGTCGCAGACAACTAGATCTTTTTTTTAAAAAAAATAAAATCTCCCCAGTGAATTGAAAATGCTTCTTTATTCTACAGTGGAGATCTTCTTACCTGTAGATTTATAATTGGAAAGAAAATAGCCTTTATATACACTACATTAAAATTGCTTCCTTTTATTTTGTTGGGAAATAAGCCGTTGTGAATTTATGAAGATGTAATCCCTAAATCTCTTGAATTGCGACTGCTTTTATTATGTCACTGATTTGTCGTACACAAAATTAAGAGATATCACTTCCTCACATTGCTATAATATTGAGATTGAAATAGTTATTTACCATCACCATTTACTGCAGACTGTAGTATCTCAATACCCAAAATTTCTAATTCTGTTACATTATCTTTTCATAAAACTGTACTTTATTTTATAATTACTTAGCTAAGTCTGGTAAGGAGGAAAATTAAGACATCTATAAAAACAAGTGGGAACACTTTTTTTAGGATAACTAGAGAAGTAAAATATATTGAAGTAGAACTATGGGGAGTATTTCAACAATAATTAAGGGCTTCTTGCAACATAACTGTAGAAGGCAGAAAATAAAACTAAAAACTAATTATCAAGAAAGGATAGTTTGTAATAGGATGAAGAGTAGAAAATGGAACTATTTAACATTTATTTCAGTTTTGCCTTAAATGACTGGAAAAGGAGCTTGGGAGGCAAGCAAGACTTTTGCTATAATTTGTGAGGAGATCGTTTTGTATGTAAACTATAATACACATATTACAATATTACAAAATACTATCTTCAAAAAGAATATAAATGTCATATTCACATAGTCTAATTTATCTATAGGCTTTTTCCCAGTGTCGCAGAACCTCACAAAAACAAGCCAGACCAACTAACCAACTAAAACTGGGATTTATTTTTACAAGACAGTAACAAAGTCAAAAAGTTTTACTGTAACTGAAACCGCTTTGAGACTCCAACAAACATTAACAATCCACAGGTTCAGAATGTCACTTGGGAGTTAATACTACACAACCAACTTAAGAATTCTTAAGGGTTGTGGCTGATGATCCAAAATGTGCAATCACTTACCTAATAAGGGAAGGCTGTAAACCTCAAGGAGCTCCTTGGATGGCATCCTGACCCAAGGCGAGAGTCCCGGACTGCAGACGCACTGCTCTGAGGACAGACTCAAAATGGCTCTCCAACAGGTTCCGTTTATACCCTAGCTGAGTCTGAACTGTGATCAGGTATGATCATGTGGCCCCCCCATTGGCTGAGGATTGCAACTTCACCTTTCGACCAAATGTGCACATGCTGACCACCACTGTGTGGGCATGACAAGAGCTGCGGAGGGAAGATTTTGCAGGTTTTTGTCGGGTCTTTGTTGGGTCTTTGTCAGGGCTGTTGCATCTGCCACACCCAGTTGTATGTCTTATGAACAAATGCTCATTTGTTCAGTTTCCTCCATTCTTTACAAACAGTATTTAGTACTTCCAGTTTTCACTTGGAGTTCCACAGATGGGCTTAATTTGCCATTTCTGCCACAGATTTTCCATACGACATAGCATGAGAGATCTGAAAGGAATCACCTAAAAGTGACACTTCCCAGCTCTCTGTGTTGCATGGAGGAAACGAGCATCCCCATTCTTCTGCTGTGCATGAGAGGCAGGAAGGAGAAAGTATTGTCCTCTCCTCACTCCTCTGAGAGCTAGGGAACCAAGACACACCACTCAGAGGGGGACCCAGCTTTTGTGTGGCTAAAATTAAATGAGATGAATTCTTGCTTCTCTCAAATGCAGATTGCTTATTTCAGTTTCTAATCTAGCACTTAAACGGATGAAGCCTTTCATACTTCAATTGCCTTTTAATCCCCACCTTACTTTCTATTTGGTTCTTAGTATGCTCATTGCAATTTATCACCGATCACAATAGATATGGTCTCTCATCTACAAACATGATCAAAGAAGGATATGCCACTGTATTTCCTTTATGCAGTGTCATAGACGAGCTCACTCTCAGACCATGAAAGCATATAAGAAATAGTATATCAGGAAACATTTTTTATATTTGTGAACACAAAAAGGAAGATAATGATCTTGCAATGATCTTTTTAATGTTAAAAAAAGACTTTTCAGAATGAAAGAAATCTTCAGGCAAAACAAAAGAAAGAAGGCCTTGCTTTGTGGACAAAGAGCTAAAAAGGAGAAAGACCCAGATTCCTTCTTCCAGAGGGTCTTTTGTTTTGTTGTTGTTTCTTTGTTGTTAATACTGAAACAAGATTCATTAGACACCTTGCATTTAAATAACATAACAGAGAGGCAATTTAAAAGTGCAAATTCAGTCACTTGGGGTTTATCTTCAAGTAAAAAAATATTTCTGAAATGGGAAATGATAACTGTCTTAAATAAATATGTAGTACTGTTTAAATACTGTCATCTTTTTTTCTAAGAAGTATCAAACAAAATTAAGTATACTTGTGACTAGCCAGTGTCAATAGCATGCAAAGTTTAATTACTTCACCCTGAGTTACATCTAACGTCAAATTCAATAAACAATGCCATCTGAAAAATGTATTCATAATGCAATTCAAACATTGACTGATCTTTTAATAGTAGTTGATGATTAGAAATTCTGAAGACCAATGGGAAAACAGTGTCTTTTAATGAGGTAAATTACAGCAACATCACTGAATTTAGTAGTAGTTTCTTTTTCTTTAAATGATCTCATACAACAAAATAATAAGTTTGACCAGAGCCTTAGAATAATGAGACACAAATCAAGCCATCTTAGCCTAAGAAAACCAAAAAATAAAGGTAGTCTGCTGTGAAATAATATTCAAGGATCACCTCCTCCAAGCTCAGAAGCAATGCATTCCAGCTAAGAGGAAGTCAGGCTAAAACACCAGGATCCATGGATGAACAAGGAGCTCATGAATAAACTCAAACAAACAAACAAAAAAAAGACTACAGAGGGTGGAAGCAAGGAGAGGTAGCCCGGGAGGAATAGAGAAATTGTCCAAGCAGCCAAGGATCAAGTTAGGAAAGCTAAAGCCCTGATAGAATTAAATCTGGTCAGAGATGTCAAGGGCAACACGAAAAGCTTCTATAGGTATGTTGGTGATGAAAGGAAGACTAGGGAAAATGTGGGCCCTCTCCAGAAGGAAACGGGAGACATGGTTACCTGGGATATGGAGAAACACAAGTACTGATGTGATGCATCTATGGGTCCTGAGGGAAATGGCGGATGAAGTTGCTAAGCCACTGTCCATCACATTTGAGAAGTTGTGGCAGTCCAGTGAGGTTCCCTCTGACTGGAAAAGGGGAAACATAACCCCAATTTTTATAAAAGGAAAAAAGGAAGACCCAGGGAACTACAGGCCAGTCAGTCTCACCTCAGTGCCTGGCAAGATCATGGAGCAGATCTTCCTGGAAACTATGCTAAGGCACTTGGAAAAGAAGGAGGAAATCGGTAACAGCCAACATGACTTCACTAAATGCAACTCATGTCTGACAAATTTGGTGGCCTTCTATGATAAGGGAAGAGCAACCGTCGTCATCTACCCGGACTTGTGCGAAGCATTTGACACTGTCCCACATGAAATCCTGGTCTCTAAATTGGGGAGACATGGATTTGACTGATGGATCACTCGGTGGACAAGGAATTGGCTGGATGGTTGCACTCAAAGAGTTGCAGTCAATGGCTTGATGTCCAAGTGGTGATCAGTGATGAGTGGCGTTCCTGAGGGATCAGTGTTGGGACTGAAGCTGTTTAACATCTTTGTGGCTGAGAAGGACAGTGGGATTGAGGACACTCTCAACAGGTTTGCCAATGACACCAAGCTGTGTGGAGCTGTTGACACACTGGAGGGAAGGGATGCCTTCCAGAGGGACCTGGACAGGCTTGAGTGGTGGGCCCATGACAACCTTATGAAGTTCAACCAGGCCAAGTGTAATGTACTGCATGTGGGTCGCAGCAATCCCAAGCACAAATGCAGGCTGGGCGGAGATGGGATTGAGAGCAGCCTTGTGGAGAAGGACTTGGAGGTGCTGGTTGATAAGAAACTCAACGTGAGCCTGTAATGTGCGCTCACGGCCTAGAAAGCCAACTGGATCCTGGACTGCAACAAAAGAAGCATGGCCAGCAGGTTGAGGGAGGTGATTCTGGCCCTCTGCTGTGGTGAAACCCCACCTGGAGTACTGCCTCCAGCTCTGGGGCCCCCAGCATAAGAAGGACATAGACCTGTTGGAGGAAGTCCAGAGGAGGGCCACGAAGATGATCAGAGGGCTGGAGCACCTCTCCTATGAAGACAGGCTGAGAAATTTGGGCCTGTTGCACCTGGAGAAGCAAAGGCTCTAGGGACCCTTTATAGCAGCCTTCCAGTACCTAAAGGGGGCCTATGGGAAAGATGGGGAGGGACTATTTGTCAGGGATTGTAGTGATGGGACAAGGTATAACAGTTTTAAACAGAAAGAGGGTAGATTTTTATTAGATATTAGGAAGAAATTCTTTACTGTCAGGGTAGTAAGACACTGGAACAGGTTGCCCATCGAAGTTGTGGATGCCCCGTCCTTGGAATTGTTCAAGCCCAGTTTGAATTGGACTTTGAGTACCTAGTCTAGTGAAAGGTGTCCCTCCTATGGCAGGAGGGTTGGAACTAGATGGTCTTTAAGGTCCCTTCTAATCAAACCTTTCTATGATTCTATGCTTCTGTGATGTAAGCTAGAACCAGGTAAGTGCCATGTTAGGACAAAACAGATGTCTAACTTTTGACTGATTTCAGAAGAGATATATTTAAATATTTCTGAAACTTGACCATCATTAGAAGTGTTTTGAAGGAGAGCTTTCTTTTGAAAGAACCTAGAGGAAAAGATAAACAAATGATTTTGCTAGGGAACTTAATTCTAAGATGAAAAATAAAATTCATTTATAAGCTATGATTGTGACTGAAAAATTACTATTCTTGTCATGTTTTTTAGCAAACTGAATAAACTCACAGATGCTACTCAGAATTTCTTTTGTGTAATTCAATTTTTTCTATCTGAATAAAGCCTGTACTTTGCTATTCTAAAGAAGGAAGAAAAAGAAGGAAAAACTTCCTAGTATTTTAACCAAAGGAAAAGAAAGGAGGATAAGCTGTCTTCTTTTTATTGTTTACTGTAACCAAAATCCTTAAACCATCAGCAGAAAAGATGTAAAAGTAGCTTTGTACAAATGAAACACCCTTTAGTTTGTAATCCCTCTTTAGCTTATAATAAGCAGTATGAATTTGAAAACACCTGGAAGACCTAGATTTTTGTTTTGCTTTTAACAGAATATATGAAATATGAAGATCCCTTCATAATGAAAAAGGTAAAATCCTAGCTTTTTTTCTTTTATTTTCAAGGTATGTTTTCACTTTTTTCTATTAACTGTAAATTAGACAAAAATTATTTTTGATAGCTGTGGAGTACAGAAACATCTGGTTTCATATGGCACTGCTAACATCTAAAATATGAAGGTTTTTTTTAATTTAAATTAGACTAATACAGCTCTGTAGCTAGAGGTCAAAAAATTATATGCACACTTCAATAAGCATATAATGAAAAGAAAAATAATGAAGAAGAAAATGCATTCAACAATTATGCCCAGGAGGAAAGGTATAAGAATGAGTTTTTAAATTATTTTTTTATATATTTAAGTTAAAAATAGTGTAAGAATTAGAAATGAAATCTGTATCATAATTACTTAACATCTTTTCCTGCTTTTTTTTTAATATTTATGAAATGCAAAATTTTACTGAAAGAAGGAAAATTATAGAAATAACTTCACACCAGAGTATCAGCTGCAGTAAAGTCTTGTGGCCCACAAACAAATAGCACCCAATTTATGTGAATAATTAATAGTCAAGTGACACAGACACACACACCTTTGGCTTTGGCTTGCTAAACTTGAGAGAATAGCTTTATACAAAGTTTGTGCTGAGCACTGAGGATAATTTTTTGACACAGGCAATCTATGGAAGCCTCTGTGCTGGAACTGTTCCTCATGAACAAAGAACTGAGTCACCAAGGCAAGCATCTCTGGTGCCAGCGTGATCCACAGCAGAGAACTCCAGCACGGTGTACAGTGGGGCTTCCTGAATGGGGGAAAACCTCATGTGAACCAAGAGAGCCACCAGAAGCCCACAGCTTGTGCAACAGCAGCTGACAAGACATGGGTGGGGCCAGGAGCAATGGCCAAGCCCCCCCCACACCTATTAAAGAAGCCCTTAGGGAGCACTAGCCACCAGGATGGGCAAACAGGGCCTGGTGCAGTAGTTTGCATGGCAATTTGCATGGAAGGGTGTGCAGGAAGTGCGCTGTAGCTCTGCTGGCTCAACCAGGGAGCGATGTTATCCACCCATCAGAAAGCTTCCCAGACAGAGCTCTGGTGGGTGCAGGGTGTGCCCTGCTCTTACACCAGTACTGGACAGCAGTAGTAGGTACACGTGTGGGAGGTGCACCCAGGTAGAGGAACTCCTCTGCTTAGTGACAGACCTCTGTGAGGAGGTGAGAAGGTTGAGGAGTATCAGGGAGTGAGAGAGAGAGATAGACTACTGGAATTGCACCCTACCTTCCCTGGGACAGGCCCAACACGCAAACAGGACACATGATAAGATGGATTCCCTATCCTCTCTCTGCCTGGCTGAACACAGTGACTTAAGGGATAGGGGGTAATGGCGACAAGTTCCTGCCCAGTGCAGCAGACGCATCTCTTCTGTGACTGCCCCAACTTCCTGGGTGCCCTTGCATAATAATTATGAGGCTCTGCAACTGGAACCAAACAATGATGAGGACAATAGTTCATCTAGTTTGGAGGAATTGACAAGGTGAAGTTGGCTTACGCCCTGTGCCAAAACCACTTCCATAAGGCAAAAAAGACAGGTCATTGTCATAGGAGACTCTATCCTGAGGGGAACAGAAGGCCCAATAAACAAACTGGACCCAATTCTTAGGGAAGTCTAGTGCCTCACTGGGGCCCAGGTTAAAGATATAAAGAGACAGCTTCCTACACTGGTACAGCCCACAGATTACTATCCATTACTGATTTTTCAGGTACACAACAATGAAGATGCAACAAGAAGTCCGAGGTCAATCAAGAGAGCCTTCAGGGACAACTGGTTAAGGGATCAGGAGCACAAGCAGGGTTCTCCTCTATCCCTCCAGTTGCAGGGAACAATGAGGAAAGAAACAGGAAGCACCAGCAGATCAATACTTGGCTCCGAACCTGGTGTCACCAGCAGAATTTTGGGGTTTATGATCATTGGTTGATCTACATGACACCAGGTCTCCTGGCGATAGATGAAGTACACCTGTCTCAAAGGGGAAAAGGATCTTTGAGCAGGAGTTAGCAAGGCTCATTGAAAGAGCTTTAAACTAGATTTGAAGGGGGAAAGGGACAAAACCAAACTCGTTAGAAGCCTGGGGGCAGCACATCACTGTTTGAGGGACAGTGTGATAGCAAGGTCCTTCAGTGGAGGCTGGGGATGGGGATCCACGTGACAGCAAACACACAAGGGTTATTGATGTGTTAGAAACCACAAAAGTGCCTGAGAATGGTCACATAAGAGTTAGGGCTTCTGGCCCCCAAAAGGTGGTGGGATCAATAGCTCAACTGAAGTGCTACACCAATGCATGCAGCATGGGCAACAAACAGGAGGAGCTGAAAGCCATTGTAAAGCAAGAAGACTATAATATGGGTGCCGTCACAGAAACATGATGAGATGACTCACAACTGCAGTGTTGCAATGGATGGCTATAAAGTCTTTAGAAGAGATAGGCAAGGAAGGAGAGGCAGTGGAGTAACCCTGCATGTTAGGAAGTATTTTTACTGTTTAGAGCTTGATGGTGATGAAAAGGTTGAGTGTTTATGCGTAAGAACCAAGGGGAAGGCCAATAAGGCAGATATCATGGTGGGAGTCTGTTATAGACCACCCAACCAGGATGAAGAGGCAGACAAAATATTCTATAAACAGCTGGGAGAAATCTCACAATCACTACCACTTGTTCTTGAGGGGAGCTTAAACTTATCAGGCATCTGCTGGAAATAAAATACAGCAGATAAAAAACGGTCTAGGAGGTTCCTGGAGTGTGTGGAAGACAACTTCCTGACACAGCTGGTGAGGGAGACAACTAGGGAAAGCACCCTACTGGACCTGTTTCTTGTGAACAGAGAAGGACTTGTGGGTGAAGTAATGGCTGGAGGCCGTCTTGGGTATAGCGATCATGAAATGATAGAGATTTTGATTCTTAGACAAATAAGGACGGGTGTTAGCAGAACTGCCACCTTGGACTTCTGGAGGACAGACTTTGGCCTGTTTAAGAGCCTGGTTGACAGAGTCCCTTAGGAGGCAGTCCTGAAAGGCAAAGGAGTCCAGGAAGGCTGGACATTCTTCAAGAAGGAAATCTTAAAGGCACAAGAGCTGGCCATCCCCATGTGCCGAAAGACGAGCCAGTGGGGAAAAAAGCTGGCCTGGCTGAACAGAGAGCTTTGGCTGGAACTCAGGAAAAAAAAAAAAAAAAAAGAGTTTATGATCTTTGGGAGAAGGGACAGGCAACTCACAAGGACTACAAGGGTGTCATGAGGTTATGCAGGGAGAAAATTAAAAGGGCCAAAGCCCAACTAGAACTCAATTATGCTACTGTTGTAAAAGACAATATTATTTTTTTCTTTAAATACATTCACAACAAAAGGAAGACTAAGGAGAATCTCTATCCTTTATAGGATGTGGGGAGAACCATAATGAGAAAGGGTGAGGAAAATGCTGGTGTACTTAATGCTTTCTTTGCCTTTGTCTTTAAAAGTAAGACCAGTTGTGCTCTGTGTACCCAGCCCCCCCGACCTGGAAGATAGGGATGGGGAGCACAATGAAGCCCCCATAATTCAAGGAGAAATGGTTAGCGACCTGCTACCACTTAGACACACACAAGTCTATGGGCCCAGATAGAATTCACCCAAGGGTACTGATGGAGCTGGTGGAAGTGCTCACCAAACCACTGTCCATCATTTATCAGCAGTCCTGGCTAACCGGGGAGGTCCCAGTTGACTGGAGGTGACCAAATGGGACACCCATCTACAAGAAGGGCCAGCAAGAGGATCCAGAGAACTACAGCCCTGGCAGTCTGACCTCAGTGCCAGGGAAAGTTATGGAGTAGAAAAGAACTGGGGGGTGTTGCTCGAAAGCTGGCTGAATGTGAGCCAGCAGTGTGCCCAGGTGGCCAAGAAGGCCAATAACATCCTGGCTTGTATCACAAATAACATGCCCAGCAGGGCTAGGGAAGCGATTGTCCCGCTGTATTCAACATTGGTGAGGCCCCACCTCAAATTCTGTGTTCAGGTTTGGGCCCCACACTACAAGAAAGACACTAAGGCGTTGCAGCATGTCAAGAGAAGGGCAATGAAGCTGGTGAAGGATCTAGAGAACAAGTCTTATGAGGAGTGACTGAGGGAAGTGGGGTTGTTTAGCCTGGAGAAAAGGATGATGAGGGGAGACCTTATTGCTCTGTACAGCTACCTGAAGGGAGGCTGTAGCGAGGTGGGGGTCGGTCTCTTTTCTCAAGTAACAATTGATAGGACAAGAGGAAATGGCCTCAAGTAGCACCACAGGAGGTCTAGATTGAATATTAGGAAAAAAATCTTTACTGGAAGGGTTATCAAACATTGGAACAGGCTGTCCAGGGAAGTGGTAGAGTCACCATCCCTGGAGGTGTTTAAAACATGCTTAGATGGGGAGCTTAGGGACATGGTTTAGTGGTGGACTTGGCACTGTAAGGTTCATGGTTGGATTTGATGATCTTAAAGGTCTTTTCCAACTTAAATGATTCTATGAGTCTATGAATTGGTTGGTGATGTGCTTAGTGAGAGCAGCCTTGACTGTAACTAGTGTGAGACAGTGTTGTTTGAGATCCTGTAAGACATGAACAAGAAAGGTAGTTAAATTACAGGCATGAACTTCTGGAGCAGATTTCAGCTTGTTTATGTCTCTGTTTGGTGAGATTCCATGGGAGACTGGCCTGAAAAGAATAATGGTTGATCTTCAAGGATGATGTACCCAAAGCATAGAACAGTTCATTCTGACATGCAGAAAGTTGGGCAGGCGAGGCAGAAGGCCAGCATGGATGTACAGGGTGGATGCAGAAAGAAGCGCACAGAGGGTGGAGGCAAGGACGGGCCACCAGGGAAGACCACAGAGACATTACTTGCATGTGCTGGGTTAGAGATCAGAAAGCCAAGGTTGAGCAGGGGTTGGCACTGACAAGAGATATCAAGGGAAAGATGACAAGCTTCTAGAAGTTAGTTGGTAGCAGAAGGAAGGCTGAGGGAACTCTGTGGCAACTGCCTAATGGGGACAGGACCTGGTAATGATGGATATTGAGAAATCTGAGGTATTCAGTGGATTTTTTTGAAAGGTTTGCCCCTAGGTCTCACAGGCCCTTGACCCTACATTCAGACTTTGTAGAAGTGAAACTGAAGGCATAGTTAGAGATCACTTAACCCACTTGTGCCCACATGAGCCCATGGCACCATATGGTTTGCAATTGCAGATGCTGATGGAGCTGGTTGATGTCTTTACAAGGCCACCCTTTATCACCTTCAAAAGGCCATGGCAAGGAGGCAAATTCCTGATGCCTGGGAAAAGGCAAACATCGCACCTATCTTAAAAAAATGCAAGGTGAGTGTGGGGAAATTGCAGTCCAAACAGTCTCACCTAATTTTCTGGGAATATTAGGAAGCTAATCCTCCCGGAATTCAGGTCCAGGCAGTCCCATGAAGAAGAAGAACAGCCAGCACAGAGCTGAAATGAGTTACACGGAGAATTTCACTAACACTGAAGGCATTTTAGAGATATTTTAAAATTGTTTGCAAAAAATGTTTATATATCAGTCCCTCAGATTTCAGTAAATTATAAAAGACACAAAAAAGTAAATCAGCAACATATGTAACAAATTAATAACACATTGGCACCAGCTCTGGTTCTCCCCAACTAGAGTTTTCTATCCACTTTTTCTCTCATTTGTATTTAGATTTGAGTTTTTGGTCTTGTACTAAAAGTGGTTTTCTTCAGAAAACTGGAAATCTTCTACCAGACATTATAGGTTTTCAGACGAAAAATGTTTTGCATTTGGATGAATAAAAAATGATTTATTTTGCAAAACCAGATTTTTTCCATATCTATTTCTTGCCCAATGAAATACCAGTGAAGGTGGGAACTTTGTACTTTTCTCTCACATATATTTAGTTAAAAAGAAATGTTGCCTGAAATGCATGAAATGCTGGTCAGGCATAAAATAGTCTCCTGTTTACTTTGCTATCAGTCAGCTTGTCTAGATTTCCAGACAGTTCTTTGCCTCTGACACAGTCATACATAACATGATGTATTTGCACGTAACACATCATTGCTTGGATATGCATTTGATAGTCATATTACAAAAAATCAAGTTACTTCAGTTTTATTTTAGAGCACTAAAGAAATTACTTTCAAATTTTATATGCAGCAAACAATACACAAATATTTATTCAAATACATAAAACCGATGCTTCTGTAAAATTCACAAAGTTGACAGCAATGAAGTTTATTGACACTGATGATTTTACTATTGAAAGTGTTTAAGCCATCAGTGCCTATTTCCGTTCAGCAAGGTTCAATTAAACAAAAAAAGCAAATTTTCACTACTTTTAAAGAGGGAGAGTTAGGAAATCCTGTTATAGTGCAGATTGAAAGACTCATGCCTCTATTGAATTTCATTCGGTTCCTTATTAAATCCCCTGGTATATATTTAGCCTGCTACACAGGAAAAAAAATATCAAAGGAAGAACTCATTAGGCAGAATCTCTTCAGGTAGTCTCCAAACCAACTAGTTAGGAAATCCAGCATTCCATTTCTATATTTTTTTTTTTAGAAAAAAAACCCATTCATTATTGATCTCCTTTATTGTATTGTTTGACGTACTATTTCTTATATACTCGGAAACTACAGCAAGCAGCTTCCTGAAGCCAATGACAGGGTGTTTCTTTGGCAGAGAGTTCAAGGGAATGAAACAGAGATAAGCTTTATTACTTCTTGTTTGAGAAAACACAAGGAACTCCAGCATGCATAACGTCTGCTCAGAAGGACTGCTTGCACAGCAGGTATTGCCTTTGTTAGGTCTGGAGATTGGGGACTGGGAACGTACCTGAGGACAGCTGCCTCGCTCTGCTTGTCATATAGTGTGTAGATCAATTCTGAATAACCTGAATGCACACAGACAGGTTCAGATGAGGGAACTAGTTCCTTCTCACACTTTATAGGGCAGTGATGACTGTCATATAGGACAGTATGATGCACAGAATCGTCCTGTAGGAGAGCGTTGTCCCAACAGGATAGTATGATGCACTCCTTCCTCCTGCAAAATGTGAATACCTGCTTAGCCGTCTTACATAAAGATACCAATCTTACAACTAGAATTTCCCTTCCCTTCCCTTCCCTTCCCTTCCCTTCCCTTCCCTTCCCTTCCCTTCCCTTGCCATCTTCTTTCCTTTTTTTCCCCAACAAATAATGATTCCTTGAATTCACCCATGGTGTGAATGCACTCCATGTTTTTGTTATGAGTATTATTTCTGGTAACCTAAACTGTTAGAATGACTGTGGATACCTCACAATGAGTCATTTATTAATGTGATTTACTGGCTCAATGGAACTGGTGGTATAAATGATAGTCTGTTACTTTTTCCCTCTAATTATGTTTGCATAATCTGGGGGTCTCAGCCTCTCAAAAATAATTATTAATGGAGGAAAATATAATTAATATATGATTAGAATTTCTGAACCATTTAAATGTTTTCTTTTTAGGACCAAAAGACTCAGTCAAAACATTTTGACTGCATTCCATTTGCTTTAAGCAGATTGTTCTGAGATATCTGAGCTCATGCCAGACTGGATTTTCCACTGCTGGTGCATACACAATGCTAGCTATGAAAAACGCCACCTGGACTCTCTTTGACTCATGAACTGATTTAGTAAAAGGTTTGGAAGCTCCGTGTCTCAGCTATGCTAAGCAGCATCTCATTGCAGAATTGTTCATTACTGTTACTGGTCTCTAATTTTCACAGTGTGTGCAAATTTTAATTACAGATGAATAGCTGCAGCCTTGCTTGTTTTATTTAGCTGGTTCCATGTCAAAGATATGTTGAGGGATATAGGGAGATTTATCTAAATCTAAGATCTTCATTCTTTACAGTAACTTTTTATGAGAAGACATATGAATCACTCTGATGATTTAATGCTTGCTCAAAACAAATAAAATCTTCTCTTAATGTATGCCTCTGTTTCTTTAAGCCCAGTTTATATAATATGTGAAATTTACAAGAATCCAAAATTATGAATTTTGCATCACCTTGAACTATGAAGTCCTAATTTTTAATCACTAGTAGCAGTTTCCAATGTTGGTAATGGTGTCCTCTTGTAAGTGGTAAGTGGATATAGGGTAATAATCTGCCCTTATTTCTAGGGACATAATTTATTTAATTTTTTTTTTTTTTGCGCCTATATTGGGAAAGGTGAGTCAGTCAGTTAAATTTTCTACATAAAATGCCAAATAATATTTTTATTGATTATACATTGCTTCTGGTATAATATTCAGCCTAAGGAACCCAGCCTTTCACAAAACTAATTACTTAGCTTGAAAAGAATGAAAGAAAGAAAGTAAAATTCTCTCATTTAGGATTGTCCTGAGACTGCAAAGAATTGCACACCTGAAATAGACACGAAAATGACTTCACATGAAGAACAGCAGGTGCTGAATCAGCAACTTCAAGTAAAAACTGAAACTAAAGGAAGAAAACTGCTCAACTCAATTAAGTTTGTTAGTGAAAATCTAAATTGAAAATGTTTGCCACATGTGTATATTAGCATGTTTTTTTCTAAAGGTTTAGGGCAGTATAGGGCTATGAAACATTATATAAACCCAGCTCTTTCTGGCAGAGTTTGAAAGTCTATATAGGGAGATGACATGAGCCATATCTGGGAAGATTTACTGTGGCTCAGCAGCCTGTTAGAAGGACACTGGCTGCCAGGAAGCTTTGCTGTGCTGTAATACTGCTGTACACTAACAGTGGAGCTAAAAAGTGAAGCAAAGTTCATTTGAGCTTTGACTAATGACTGGGTGAGAGCTTCAGCCCCACCCCAAAAAAAAACCCACTAAAACCAAAACCACTGAGAGTTCCCTTAAAAATGAAATTCCTTCATGTTTCAGCATGAGATTCTGGTTTGAAGACTGAAGAACTTCAGAACAGGGAAGTTTTGTGAGTACTCACTCTCTTAAATTTCCCAGGTTATTCCTGCTGAACAAGGTTTCATTAATAATGTAATGAAGAACACACTCCATGTACCTCTTTCCAGCTACTACCAACAGGTATCTTTGCCATAGCATTGCATACCTGCCCTTATGGTGACTTTATTTTTTTTTTAAGAAAAAACTTCCACTGTCCTTGAAACGTAAACCAACGTATTTGTAAAAAGTATCTGTAGTTTATCTGACAGGACTGTGATTGGAATTATCCAGTGTACTAAATCTTTTTGGTGGCTAAAGCTGATCAAAAGATCGTGAAAGCAAACAAAACAAACAAACAAAGCCAAAAAAATGAACCAGCAAATACATCTTTATGCAAACCTCCTTGTAGAGCTTTTCACACACGAAGAAACACTGAATCTATAATTGCAGTGAAAGAGAAGGATGATACACTTTGAGCACCTGCATTGATTCTTACTGATTCATTTAGAGTTTCTCCCAGACCACCTGGAAAAAAAGTGTTCTAATACCAGTCACCAGGACTCTCAAGTCCTGATGTCCTATTAATATGAAAAGGCTTGAGTTTACTTAATATTCCTTAAGATTTTGCCGTGTGGTCAAATGCTCTGATGTCAATGGGACCATCCATACCTGGAAGTTAAATACAAGGAAGGTTTACAGGAATTATAATGTTGAATACCAGTACAATAAAAGTTCATATTACCTAGAGATTTACTGGAAAAACATGCTAGATTCTATTCTGGACCATATAGCCACAAAATAAGTCTTTAATCAGTCTGTTTAGGTTAAGGGTCCAATTAATCACTATTCAGCTAAACCTATAAATGCATGCTGGTTTAGACATAAGGTTAAATCTTGTTGATGACAGGGACCATTTGCTCAAATGTTTCCCGAAATGGGTCTAAATGAAAAGAGAGAGAGAGACACACACACACAGAGATATAGAAGAAGGAATTAAACAAGAGATCTGGACATTATTTTCCATTAGCTAAGGTCTTCTTTTCCCAGAAAAAAACAAGCTGGCGAATGTTTCCAATGATGCTGTAGTCTGAAACAAAATGGCAGGATAATCTGTTTCAAATATTTTTTTATTTAAAATACTGAGAAAAATATCAAGAAACTGTTTCAAAATAATGGTAACACAAAGTCTTGCAAGAGGAAGGACATATACCTTAGAGGTACAGAAAACTGATTTACTTTTATATGGCAGCTGTTTTAGTAAAAGCATAACCCCCCCTATGGCAGGGGGGTTGGAACTCGATGATCTTCAAGGTCCTTTCCAACCTAAACCATTCTATGATTCTATGATAATTTTTTTCAATAGTGGATCACAAAATTCTGTAAAATGACCACCCAAGAGTAAAAACAATCTATAATATTTATTTTAAAATATTTTACAACTTTTATTTTTTAGATGTCTTCTTTCCTTTCAGAAGATCTGCTTTAGCAGAGCCTTTTTTGAATTTAACCTTGATGTCACTTTAGGAACCAATGTTGATAATAATTGGTGTAAAACACAGTTCCTGAAAAGTATTTAAAAAAACCTGAGCTTTAGCTATGCATACTGGAAGAAGACAGAAAGGCTTCTGTATATTTTTCTATAACAACATTTAATGACCTGAACAAAAAACTTAGGATTGTTTTGGTTTTTACTGCAAAGAGAGTTTGGAAACATTTACATTATGCTGTGGATTTTTCCTGGTTACTCTTTTACGACATGTTGCTGTAATTAATAGGAAAATCATTCAATTGCTTAAGGAAAAGCAAGCCCCTGTAACAATTTAGAAAAGTGTTGGTGTTTTAGAAAAAAGCAGATGGTTACCTGCATGCAAGTCAAGAAGAAAAGGCTGGGCAAAAGGGTGAGCATGCGAGCATTGGAATTGGTTTGCCAGGCCAGAGCACAGACTGGAAAGCAGACCAGGATAAGTATTTTGGTATGTTCAGGGTCTTTCATTATCACCCTTATCCTGGAGTGATTTATCTAGTCCACTACACAGAGAACTGGCAGCCTGGTACATGAAATAGTCTTCCTGGCTCAGTCCTGCACTTTTCTGTTGGACTCATCTTTTCTGCTAAACTTGTCTTTTGGATCAGTGTGGTGCTTTCCTACCATTTACTGATTGTGTGCCCCTGCCTTTCCTGATGTAGGAGCTGACAGGCAGCTGCAGATTCTGAAAGCTCCTCAGCTCTGAGGGGCAACAGCTACAAATATTTTTAGTGAAAATGTTAGCTGACAGAAACAAAGACAGGTTTGTGCTGCATGAAACATTTTACAGGAAATAAAAGAGATGTCAGTGGCACAAAGATGTTTTGTAAGGAGCCTGACTGTCAGTGTTAAAATAGTTTAGGTTTCTTTCTCTTTGGACTTAGATCCCTCGGTCACAGGTGTGATGCCCTTCTCCTGAGCTATCCCATGGGCTGCAGCCGGGCACTGCCTGGGAGAGTGCTGCTGACAAAGGCCAAAACTGTGCCAATTTGTAGTTGAGCAAAAGGTAACAATAATGGTGTATCAGCACATTCCCTCATCCTATTTAGTTTACTGTTGCAGATATTTCCAAGTAGCCTTCTGTAGGGAAAAGAGATACAGAGATACATCAGCTAGCATAAACTTAATGAAAAAAAAAAAAAAAACAAAAAACCAAAACCATATGGAATGCCTAGTCTAGATATGGCAGAGATTTAATCTGTGATAGCACAAATGTATTTTGGTTAATAAACTCTGTTTATTACATGGTAGTGATTTAGACACTGTGTTGCACTCATCTGTGCAAGTCCTGGTTCTGGGTTGCTCTCAGCCAAAATGGTTATGGTCTCCCCTAGCACTCCTCACCAAAATGGGCCTGATTCACTAAGACATGGAACATTCTAGATCTAATTTTCTTCTTTCTCCAGCAGTTTTATGGAAATGATGGAAAATCCAGTAGTTTTAATGGGAAAGAATTAAGCTCTCTAGATGCTTATGCAATGTGAAAGTGATTGAGTGGGTATTCTAACTATTTAATGCATTAGTGACACATTACAAGATTAAACAAAACAAAACAAAATAAAGTATAGTCATGCAGATAAGACTAGATAACTGAAGAAACTAAGGCAACTCTTTCATCTTTATGCTGTTTTCTGTAATCCAGGTCATACTGGTATTGATTTACTGCTAGCAAATGATTTGATAATTACTACAAACTGAAGTTGCTTTATCACATTTTCTACATCCATCTCAATTACACATAAACCTTCAATAATTGCTGACTCATTTAGAAGTCTGAGCAGCAAGATAAGAATTGAAAAGATATTGATATAGATTTTGCTTCTCATCTTGGAGACTCAAAGTAAATTGGGGTTCAGATAACTAAGTTGGGCAGTATAGGAAACTTCCCTTATTATCATCTAAATTGGCTTTGCAAGTATTTGTGTATATGCCATTTCTCAGTGGCATGATATTACAGTTGCCTACAAATAGGAAAATAAATTGCATCCAACATAGTACACTTTAAAGTCATCTAAATAGGTCAATAATTAAGTTCCAGAATATATAACTTTTTTCTTTATTTTTTTACCTAGCAAACTATAGTACTCAGAGGCTTTGAAACATACCTGAATATGGATGGAGAAGCCAGTAATACATCCAGAAAACATACTTCCATTTATTACATTGAGAACAAAGGAATAACAACATTGAAAACATTCTAATATCAACAGAATTTTCCATGGTATCCTGTAACTTGCAACTGTATATCTAGTGTGATTTTCATATATAAAAATCCAATAAAGAACTGTGAGAGCAGCCCTATTTAGGTCACCAAAGGAATGAGAAATTAATCAAATGAAGTCATTCTGTGGTAGTGTTTGCTCAGCAGTAAAACGACACAAAGGCACATCCACACAGTTTACTAAAGCTTAATTCATTTGGATACTTGTGATCAAAGGCTTCGAATAATTACAAAGAAATGTCAAGGTTGCAACATTTGGGCTAGAATGAATCAAAGAGGGAAAAAATAAGAAATAAGGGAAAGGAAACAAAAAGGAATAAGAAGTCCAACAACCAAATTACATCCCCAAAATTGCTTTTTCCAAGGGGAAAAAAAAAACCCACATTTTTTTTCCCCCGGAAAAATGCGTTTTCTGAACTATAAAACAAAACAGTTCCTCTTATTTATTCTTTCAGACTTTCTGTGACTGTCACAGTGCAATGGTGGCACCTATTGGTCTATGATATATATGAAAATCACACTCTGCAAAGGCTATTTTTTCTAAATCAATATAGTCCACTCTGTGTTTCTGCATGCTGAGAGCAGCACTAGAATGACAATTCCTGCATTGAGATGACAGCATGATTCATAGTAATAGCTCTGAAATTAGTAATTTCTGATTCAGGAGTCTTCCCACATGTTGTGACTATATTCTTGAATTGAAGCAACTGCTACAGAGCTGATCTTTTAACAGGTAGTGGGTCTATCAGTTCCCTCAGAATAACTGGATGGGTGCCCCCTTCTGTGCATGAGTCATTTTCTCTGGTGTTTCCTGAGAATAAAGAATAAATAAGGGGAGCACATATGTGAGAATGGGTAATGGGGGCCCTGTATGAGTCAAGCTGTGCAAAATGGGGTTTGCTGTTTCTTAATCTGTCAGAAAGAAGAGTACAGAGAACAAGCTGAGGTGATATGGGGAAAGGGCAGGCATAGAGGACAGGCATAGATTCACAGCTGTCCCTGAGCTCACTGTCCTGAGTGAGGGTGTTAAGCAAGCACATCGGTGAGCTGTAGTTCCTTCAGCAAGTTTGTATGTGCAGGCAAAAAGAACTGTTCAGCTTCCTCCAACATTTTTTTCCTGTTTTTTCTTATTAAGAGAAAGCTTCCCAGAAATAGACAGTGAGAAAATGGGTTTGTCTTCACTGCGAGCAATAAGTGATAAATGCTTGAGAATATCACAGTGATTTGAAATACAAAAACGAAATTGTGCTTTGGAGAAGAAATGAACCTCATCTTTGGCCTTCCCTTTCCCTTCCCTTCCCTTCCCTTCCCTTCCCTTCCCTTCCCTTCCCTTCCCTCCCCTCCCCTCCCTTTCCTGTTCGTGCCTTTGCCTTTTCTCCTGAATCACCTTAATAAAAAAATAGCATATACTTCAGCTTTTCATTCATATAAAATAAACTGACTCTGGGCTATTTTTATGGAAAAGAATTTACAATTTACGTAGTTTATTTAATTTTGTATCTGTTTTAGGATTGGAGAGGTATATATGGAGTAGTCAACATTTGTAGCAAGATGAGACAATTATGACTTAGTACTACCTCAGGTAATAACTACATTCATATTTAAATCAGAAACAGAACTTAGTTAAAGATATGAATGCTATACAGGCAAAATTACAAACAGCAGAACAGGCAAAATGCTTCCAAGTGTGAGAGAATCTTTTTTAGATACTCCATATTAGAAGTTCAGAGGAAGAGTAAAGGGACAAAATAAAAGCTTGTATAGTTGCATAGAAAGATGATTAAAAGTATGATATGCCCTTCAAAGAATGGAAGTAATGCCCAAATAATGTACAAAAGAACAAGAATCCTGACAAGTTAACAATAAAACTGTAGAAAGTGGGACCAGAAGACATGTAGGAGGAATGTGAAAATTACCTATAAAATCTTTTTCACAGCTTTGTAAGGAATATGGGGGAGAAGCTGAGGGCTAGTGGGTGATTGGTCAAAAGGATCATTCCAGGAAATAAGTGAAAGAAATTCTAAAGGATTTCTTCACCTTGGTGTTTAATACAAATGAGTCAAAGGCAATTTCTTTCCAAAGGCTTTCTTTGTAGTATCACTTTAAGGAACTGTGTCTCTCTGAAGCTGAAGATAGTAAAAAATGGATTAAAAAAAGTGTTATTAGGAAGAAATGCTATTTAAAAAAACTCACCTTGAATACTTCCTCTCATTTAATAGCGATTGGGCATAACAGGAATGGATGATCATGAATGCAAATGCAAATTTTAAAAATTGCTCTGGAGAAGAAGTAGGAAACCATGGGAAAGGGAGTCTGACTTCCGGTAGGAAAATAAGAAAAATATCTAATGAACAGAGATGGCAGATACATAGAATAGAATCTTTAGAATCTATAAATCTTTAGAATAAAGATAAAGCTTTTGTTAAGATAGTCAGCTTCAAAATCTATTTCAGACCTTTGAGGCATTCAATGAAAATGTAAATAAGGAAGGGAGATGATTAAGTATACTTTTATTTAAAAAAAAAACAGAAAATAATATAGTGATGTGCCCACACTAAAGGCATTAAATAAGCTAAGTACATTTGAGATAAAATAGAAGTTCTTCTGTATTAGTGGCAGAATAAAGTACGTAACACAACTGGAAAGAGTTAGTTTTCAAAAAAAAAATTAGATTATCAATGGAATCTAATAGGAATACATGTTTTGACCCATTTTTTTTCTGTATACTCTTAAATACATAGTCTGACAAAGAGAGTGAATACTAAGGTGAAAAGTTTGCTGACAGTATAAATTATTGACAGTTGTTAAAAATGAAAGGTGACAACAAAGGTAGTTGCAAAAAGATGTTATTATTTTGAATGACAACAATAAAATACAAGGTGAACTTCAGAACTGATGTATTAAGAGTAATGTTCATATAAGCAAATAAACAAAAGATTTAACTCTTCAACAATAGGCTGAATTTATATATTACCCCTCTGTAAAGAGATATTGAAAGTTATAAAATATTAATCTTTTACATGGATGGCTAAAAGGCAGGTAGAATTTCAGATTTGTTAGGTAAGATATAGAAAAGAATATATGCCACTGTCTAAAGCTGTGGTACCTCCTCAAAATTTACAAAAGATACAGCAAAGTTATAAGGATTTTCAGTAATACAGAAGGTTTTCCATGTATGGAAAATCAGGAATCTTCAGCTGAAGAAGGAGGTGATCAAACAGAATGTGACAGTGTGCTGCAGAGTTATAAATGACAATGAGAAATTTAAAAAGAAAATATGATTTATTATTTCTTATAACAGGAACTTAAGAGAGAGCACTGAATGAAAGAATCAAGCATCATGTACAATACACAATTATATACTTGTCTATGTAGTATATGGTCCAGTTTGGAAATTGATTGTGTAAGATGTTTCAGATGAATGCATAAATGTGATGCACAAACATATTAGAGCTGGTTTTCCCCAGACTGATTTGATAATGGTCTTGGAAAATCATGAACCTGTCACTAAATATTAGGACAAAACAAAATCATGATTTAAGCTTGGCCATATGAAAACTCATTGAATTTTTTGCATGACAGTATAATGCATAAATGACAATACACATTTCCAACTGTACTGAATCCTCAGTGGATTATGACTGTAGGTTAAGATCCCTTACTTGAACTTTTAGGTAATTTTTTCAGATTTGGAGATTGCCAAGCATGCTGTATTACCTTTTTTTCACTTAAGTGACCCAAGGAAAAAAAAAAAAGAATGTTTTTAAATATTGATTTAATCTGATAATACACCATAGTGCCTTAATCCTCGTTAAAGGGTTTTGTAACATGACTGTAGAGAATATAATCAAGGTAGTTGCCTGACCAGCTTGCCTATTTCTTCTTTTTAACTTAGTTTTTCTGAACATACCATTCACCTTGAATTACTTGGATTTATAGTTCCTCTTTTGGATATAATTGAGAAAACATTTAATATAATATTTCTCTAAATTTTTGCATGTCATGTAAGAGATAGAGGCAGAAAAAAAGAAACACTGTAACTGTATGTATTTCTAAGAGCACTCAGAAGCCTAGCAAAATAACATTCCTCAAAAATCTCTGTCCTGAAAACACTGATACAAAAATGTGAAAGATTCACTGAATGTGAAAATTAAACAACTAGTTGAACTATCACTTTAACATTGAGGGAGAATTTGACTCTCAACACAACATTTATTCAGTTTGGGTTTTCATCCCCAAGCTAGCTTTTTAGTTATAAATAATTCATAAAACAGTTTTTCCATTTAGTCCTGAGTCAACTCCATTGTAAAACTTTAAATGATAAGTTGAAAATGTTTATAAAATTTGAAAAGTTAAACTTCTGTATCAAGTTCATGAACAGCTCTTATAAATCTATTATAAAAGTTAAATAATATTATTTTAATGTCTAATCAAAAGCATGAGTTTGAATAGAAAGAAATAAACATCCATTCCTTTTACTCTGATAATATTTGAAGTTTTGAGCACCTTAAGAAATATTGATTTGTTTCTTACATGCAAGTTAATTTCTGACTGCCAGAAAAACAGGAAATAGGTATAGGTTTTGTATCTATCTATTTTTTTATGAATGTGAAGTTTCAGTTAGGACCTAATACCACTTCAGGATGTTATAACAGTATTTGAATCAGTTGAATTTACATTGTGCTGAAATTAATGAAACTATTCTCATAAGCATAATGTGCACCCAGTGATTACTCACATCAGCTTTACTTTTCTGAGTTTTCCATATTTCAATGGTTGACTGATAAAATTAGCTATTAAAATCAAGACCCATAAACAGTTTATTTGAAATGCTCTACAGCTCTGTCTACCTGGTGGTACATTCTCGTGGTTTGCTACATTCATACTTTTTGGACATATACACTTGCTCTCCACTACCACTCAAGCCTTTGCACTTTTTACTCCACATTATGTGTCTATTCTGAAAAGTATAATTTCTAATACACTTTTTCAGAAAGATGCTTCAGCCAAAATGGTGTTAAGGTCAAAAATTCATTTGATTCACCACCGGGTTAGCATTTGTTTAAATCTCCTCCAGAAGTTTAAAATTCTCATTTTCCCTGGGAATTTAATATTTGAAGAGATCACTTGGTCACTAGGTTCCCTCTCTCTGCAGGTAATTATGACAAATCATTTCCTTCATGAAATGAACTGCAATGAAATAAAACTTCATTTTAAAGGAGTCTGCAATTTTATTTTTTTTTAAAGATCTGCTACTTCTTGGGAGACTGTTTCAGTCCCTGCAGTTTAAACATTTCATATTCATAGCCCAATCTGGCTGTAAGAAAAATACATTGCTACAGATGAGGCAGTCTCATTCCCTGATGAAAAAGATCACATACAATGCTTAATTAAAAAAAAAAAAAAAGGACTCTGGGTTTCACTTACTGGATCCATCTTTTACTAGAAAGAAGAGCAAATGAACTTCAGGGTGAAAAAGATAATAATCTCACAATATACACCATTATCTAGTGGATATATTTTCTTGGGTAATCAAGAAGCAGGGACCAATTTCAGCTGTGTTCAGACAAAGGATTCCCTTCTGTCATATGAGCTGGCACTGATATTTGGTGGTTTTATTAACCTTTAGTGAGTTTAAAAAAGAATGTATCATGTCTCCCTTTATTCTGAGAAAGATGCTTATGAAACACTCCCTCCTTGACTGTTAAATGAAAGTAGATTGATTGAAGTTGATGTTCTTTAATTTCATTTGTCATTCCAAACAGACACAGAAATATATTAATTTCATATTTTATTACTAATGTCAAATATTATATTAACATTATCAAAAACATTTCTAATAGTAATTACATTCACAGCTTCTTCAGCTTGTCAAGAATATGACATATAACAGACACTAATGATATCACTTTGTGGCGACAGGTTATTTTTTAAATGTTCCTCAAATGTTCTGTTGATCTTCTGAAATTACCTGGCCCACGTATATATTTACAATTTGTATTTATTACAATGCAGTATATTTTTTTAATCTAATTCTGTTGATAACTTTATTTTTCTGTCACTCTATTTTGCAGTAACACTGTGCTTAAAATAGTGTTGGCTACTGAATATTTACTTTAATTGTTGCTGATATGAGCACAGCCTCACTGCACAGCAACCTTATAATGAACTTTGGTATTAATATTTAATTGTTATCTTCTCAAAGCACATTTCAAATAAACAGGCTAATTGCTTCTGTTAGTCAAAAACAAAACCTTTTTTCATTTCAGATGTAGCTACCATATATTTCTGTCCAAGGTTGTACATTTTTTTCTTCCATAAGAAACAAATAGAACTTAGGCAAGTAATTCAAAAATAGAATTGGTTTACACTCGTGTAGCCGTTTGTATCCATTATGCTGAAAGCCTTCATGTAAACCACACATGAAAATATTAATATAGTCAAAATCTATTAATGAAATGCAGTTCACATATACAAAAGGAGTTACTATGTCTTTGTAGTTATTTCCTCAATACCAGAAATTAAAATATTAAACATCAATATAAAAATGATCAAGACTAAGTTATATCTGTTATGGAAGACTTAACCTAAAAAACTTACTTTCCTTATTTTATTAGACTATTTTGGCTATCCCATCATTGATGTGAAATAGTCACATTTTCACTCCTGAAAAGAACTCCATTTTCCGAAAGCTCTTACACAGTCTCAACATTCATGTAAGGTTGTTAACACTGTTCTTGAACCAAAACAATCTGGATTTACTTCTGGTTTTCTGCTTTACAAATTACTCAATTACAATAAAATAATAATTCCTATAGAGACTCTTCCCTTTTTCTTTTATGTCCAACTTCTGTACACAACAGCTCTGCCTATCAAACAGGAATTTTTTACCATGGAGCTGTAATCACAAAGGCCACCAGCTAGACACACATTAAGTTAGATTTAATTCTTTGGATATATATCTAGGCTGAATTTTTCTCCTCCACAAAAGTTACTAAATACTACTTCTTGTAACTCTTTACTGCTGAATTTCACAAAATTTACTTTAGCATCTGCAATTTTTGTCTATTATGGTGAAATTTGTATTTACCAACCTTTCAAATAGAGAAAGACTCCCTTCTTGCTGCACCAGAAGATGCCATTTTACATTCAACTTGTTGCAGAAAAGACAAGAGAGATTATTATAGTGTTGCTTGAATTTTCATTTCTAAAGAAAGGTCATTCCAACTACGAGTAGTTATTCTTCTGTGTGTGAAAATGTAACACCTCACATGCTACCAAATCAGTCTTGTGAACTGCAGGTCCTTCCTTTCAGGTGTCATGTTCTATCACTGAAAGAAAACGAAAGTCAATCTGAATACCATGTTCTTTTAAAATAGAGTTTTTTTCTCATAAAGCAAGAATGTATCTTTCTGGCATTTCTTGCTTTAAACCCTCTAAGATTGGTTTTCATAATTATGTTTAAAGACATCTGAATTGAAAAAAGACAAGAAATACTTTTGAATCCATGCAGTTTTAATATGTCTGTCTCTAGAATCTAAAGATTAGAAGGAAAATTGAAGTAATTAAACTTAATGCTCACAGTCTGACTAACACATGAAATGGAATAATTTTATCTTTCTGTCTATCTGTCTATCTTGTTATTTCTTTTAACTGCTATTACATATTATCTTGATTTTTTTTAGATAAACATCAGGACCAGCTTCAGAATCATTACTCAGGCATTACTCAAAGAATTCCCATTAAAAAAAAAAATATATTGCATTTAGACCTAAGATGTTAGTTCACTGGTTGTGATTCCCTTTAAAAATAAACTTGATATCCCAATCTCTAATTATTAGATTTTGGTAAACCTTTCTGAAACAAAATATTCATTTAAATCTATATGAGAATTATTATTAACTAGTAAAGCAGAATATTATATGTACAGCCACTTTTCCCTCTATTGCTATCTACTCATTATACCTCTGTGATGAAATATACCTATGATTTAACAGAGTAAGACAATGTTCTCTACCATTTTAATCAAAAGAGCAGTGAAAATTGTGAAAAACAAACTTTGGTTTGGGCAGTGTACAATCATCTTTTTAGTAATAAAGAAATGTCAACATTTCCAATAAGCATAAGAGATCAATAGCATATTAATTTTATCATTTTATCTGTGTTGAAGTTACTTGTACCTGCTCTGTGTCTTCCTTTCCCAGAACTTAGGTGCCCATTCAATACTGACTCACAGGGAAAACCAGCACTCACTGAACGACGACAACTGCTAGGAACACTTGCATAGAAATTTCACAGGAAATATATCTCTTAGATGGTGGCTATCAGTTTGAGTGACCCATTAAGGTCACAAGCCAAAATAATGTATGACAGAGTATTACTACACTCTCATAGGTACCTTCATAAGGTTTGTTTTTTTCTGAGACTTAGGGCCTGATCTTTATTTAGTGATTTATTTAACATACCCTGTCTCCTCATCTGTCCTTCTTTTATTCTTCATTTAGCTGGAAGATTTACTTAAACAAGTCACGAAGATCCAGCCTCCTTTATGAATCTTCTTACCCAACAGTCACCACAGCAACACCATTACGGTTTACAGCCACTTGGACTTTGCATTGATTCAGCCAAAATTATGTTGGCTGTATACTGAAGCAGGAAACTTTTCCTCCTAATGATCTCATTAGACTGTGATGAATAATCTCCCCAGGGAGGTCATCAAAGCCGTGTCATCAGCATTATTTAAACCTTCTACCCTTCTTAATCATTTTTATTATAACATTGTCTACAAACCCAAGCTAATATTGGAAATTCCATTGTACTGGGTGCATGGCTAAGTGCAGTCCTTGCCCTGAAGAGCTTAACATCTAATTAGATTAGACAGCTGTGACAGCGATGTTCAAAATGTCACAAACATTTTTAAAGCTTGCCACAGGTTTGCCACCAATACCACCTCAGGCTTGAAACATATAAACATAAAATAACAGGATCAAGATTTTCAAAGAAATCTGAGGCTCGCATACAAAATAGGAAATAGGTGCCTAAAGTGGGATAAGTTAGAGTCTAGAAGTTTATATTAGCAGTTCTCACCCTCCCCCCTTTTGACATGTTCTACTATTTTCTTCTCTAAGAGAAATTTGCTTTCTTGACATTCAACAAATAATGCTTTATCTAACTCCCTCATTTAGAAAGACTGCCATGTTTATGTAATTCTATAAATTAGACACAAACCTGAGGTAAGCATAAACAATTTTTGCTGTAGTTTTGTCCAAATATGACCTAAATCCTTATACACACATTTACTCTCAGAAACATCCATATACACTGGTGCCTGATGATATAAGCATTATTAAAGACACAAAGGATGTTGCAACACTGGCAACATATTTTATTGATTTATATATCTAGGCAGATTTAACCCCTGGCTCACTGGAGAGAGGACGGAACATGCAGTCACCCAGATCTGAAACCTGTTAGTTAAATGTTATGTACAGTTCATCTCAGTGGGCAACTCAGCACTGAGTCACAATACACTCATATGCTTTAAGTGTAATTATTTATACCAATCTCAACACTGTGGCACCCAGCTTTCTTACAGACGGGCAGTTAGGCAGTGTGACTAGTATTTGTCAGGTATGGTTTGTTCTCTGCTTTGTCTTTTCCCCAAGAAAAGAAATTCTGTGCGCAGGAATGTAATAAGGTTTAGTAGCATTATATAAATGTGAGAGACACTGTGAGAGAGAAATGGTGGGAGAGAGAGCACACTCTTTCTTTTGCTCTCCAGAGATATAACAGTGTGAAAGCATATGTGAATATGCAAGTGTGTCACCTTCTCGTTTGGAAAAATGAGAAAACCTAATTAAAGTTTACACACCTGTGGATTACGTATAATTTACCTGCGACTCATAAAATGTACATAGTAAAATTTATCCATCATTTTGTGTATTACTTAACATATCAGTGTATTGCTTTCATCATTATACACCAGGCTGTATTTTCTATGTACTCTTACTTTGTGCATTATTACCACCTGACAACATTTAGTATTAAAATTCTCTAACTGGTGAAAGAAGGATTTAGGAAGACCCCATATGGTACCCATTGATTAAACAGAGTTATTGCCTAGTGGGCTGGGACAGAAGAGAAGAATTAGAGTACATGAGCTTTCTATGAGGCAGAAAGCATGTGTACGCCTTGTAATCAAATGTTTCAGTGATTAAGCAGAAATCAAAGCACTCACCGTGTTCATGCTCTGTGGGGACATTAGGCTTCAAACTTTTTCAGATTTCAGTGAAACAAGCTGTAATGAGAAAGTCATTGGAGACAAGATCAAAGAATATTTTTTCTGGGGAGACCTGGAATCCATGTTGCCTTTTCTTTCAGAAAAACCTTATTTAGGCTGTTCATGCACACTGACCTCCATTGCTGAAACATGTAACCTTTAAATGAATTGTTAATAGCCAAAAGCTGAGAAATAATGGCACTATAGCCTGGCGATCATGGAACTCCCCAGTCTGAGGAATACTTAGATCCCAATGAAAGGACTTTATGACTTTTTATATTTATAATAAAAATCCAAGTACTTCAGTAGCTACTCTAAAACAAAGTTCAGTACATAACAGTTTAGTAAACTCCAATAGCCGAATATTGAGAAAATCGGTCAGATATAAAATCATGCCAAAACATGTTAAGAGAACTGTTGATCATTTAGTTAGAAAAGAAAGGCTGACTAGGGGAGTGTATCAGGTTTACATGGCAAAGCTCTGGTAGTGGGATGAGGCTGCAGGAGTGGCCTCTGTGAGGAGAGACCAGGGGCTGTGTCAGGCATACCTGAAAAAAAAAAGCCACCAAAATATTTTTTTATGATAGAGGCAAAATCTTCTACTAACTATGATTTGGGCAAGATCCTTTACTAACATTACCAAAAAATAAGTAGTCTACGAAAAAAGTTTCTGATTTTTACATATGTCGATAGGAAAAATAATCTCTTCACCTGCGGGAGCACTGCAATCGGATGTACCAATTTTATTTGTGAAAAATTGCTTTCTGTGAAGCATCAGACACAGGTTACTGCAGAATTTAGATGATTATGTTTCCCAGTCACTCAATACAAGTGTTAAGCAACGGAAGAATGCCTGCTTTAGTAGCTTCAGCTACTGGATATTATCCAGCATGTAATATCCTTTTCTTAGGAAGCAAAACACTACAAAAAAAGGTTTCCTTCATATAACAAGACCACTGAAAGCATAGTTCTGGTATAGATGACTTGGAATAGGAGCATCACAATAACAAAAATGTTTTTGCAAAGCAATAAATGCAACCACTCTCTAAATTAGAAAAATAAGCTACTTCATTTTATCTAGAATATTCTTGATGTTGAATAATGGGTCTCTACAAGTTATTATTACATGATGGTTTTTCATCAGCCAATGAGAAAATGTGTGGCAATAACTAAGATGATAAAATGGTACCTAGATGATGGTCTTACACATGATAACTTCAGAAACAAAAGAAAATACTGCTTTCAGTGGAATTAAGATGAGATTATGGTTTCTAGATAATTGGTAGCTATTTAAATTAGAACCATATACAGTGATGTGCCTATCAGAAAACTTACTTTCAGTAATATGTAAGGTATACTAGAGGCACAGTTTTAAATGTTTTTCAGCTGCAATTTTTAGTATATCCAAGGACACAAACATAGGTGTGTCACAGGTCGATGTATATTCTTTGCTGGCAGTTACCATACAGCAATGCTTCCTATGTTTCAGTGAAAAGTGAGGCTGAAGCTTTCAAGACAACAGTTCATTAAACCAGAAAAACATTATGTCTTATAAACTGGTCACAAAGTTGCAACATTTTCTTTTCTATCTTGCTTATAACCCAAATACAATTTCTAGCAACGGAACAGTGACGGGTTTTGATTCTACAGTATAGTACAAATTCAATTAAGTGGTGCACATGCTAAATAAAGAAAATGGTTTAGTCTCCTGACATTTCAAATGAGAAAATTCAATCACAGGAACAATGAAGCATAGCCATTTTACTTATTTATTTTTTTTACTCTTGATCTCCAAAGTTTTATTTTATTAATCTGTCTGTTATTTCACAAATATTCTGCTAGCCTGTAAATAACTTAAATAAGAATTGAACATATATTTATGACAGATAAAAATGTCATCATTCACTTTATTTTATCTCATCCATAGAGAAATTTCATTTTATTTTGATTATATTATATTCCAGGGCAACTGCAATTTATACTGTGGTCTAGTGAATGCCATCTCTGATTCTGAAGATAAGTCACACTTAAAATAGTTATCCAACTAATCTATATAAAGTACAGCTAACACACAATAATTTATTATAGCCATAATCAATTGTTTAAAAATAACAGATAATGAAGTTGACTAAAGTATTTCCTATTTTGTTCAGGGAAAATAGCAGGGCTCTGTATTTATCTATTTCTTCAGTGTAAGTACAGTTACCACTATGTTTTGCCTGCATAGAGTGACGAACTATCACTGTCTCCATCTTATTAGGACAGTAGGACCGTGTAGTATGTTTAATGTCTAGGATTTTTTTGGAAAAAAACCCCAGTGATACCATTACTATGGAGGGGTAATGGAGAGGGTCCAGCAAAGGGCTACGAAGATGATTAGGGGATTGGAACATCTCTCATATGAGGAAAGGCTTAGAGACTTGGGTCTCTTTAGACTAGAGAAAAGAAGATTGAGGGGGGATCTTATCAACACTTATAGATACTTAAAGGGAGGATGCCAGGGGGATGGGAGCAGTCTTTTTTCAGTGGTGCCCATTGATAGGACGAGGGGTAATGGGCACAAGCTTGAACATAGGAAGTTCCATCTTAACATGAGGAGGAACTTCTTTACCTTGAGGGTAGTGGAGCACTGGAACAGGCTGCCCAGAGAGGTTGTGGAGTCACCCACTCTGGAGACATTCAAAACCCGCCTGGACGCTGTCCTGTGCAACCTGTTGTAGGTGACCTTGCTCTGGCGGGGTGGTTGGACTAGATGATCTCCAGAGGTCCCTTCCAACCCTGACTATTCTGGGTGCCTACCATATAACAGTGTGTACCAGTGAAGAAAACCTAAAAGGCTGTAGTCTGAATACAAACAGCTTTATAATACTTGAACATAAACTCACAAGAATATGCATGTATGTTCATGTGTATTAGCAGCATAGGCTTGGAAAGAATAAGACTTAGCAACATTAAAATAATCAAACAACAAACATCAGTCTGGCAATCCCTAATGAGGGTAGGCAATAATGTTTCATCTTAGCATTCTTTTTAATCAACTATTTACCCTTATTGCAGTAACTTAAGAAACAGCAGTTAGGAAATATACTACATTGGACCACATATGCTGTTATATATTTGCTTAAAAATACATGCATTATTTGGGGCATCTGCTCAGACTGAATATGTGAGTTGAATTTTTTTTTTTGATTGCTTTTCTTAGCAAGCAACCTGATCTCATATTTTCGTGAGAGTGTCAGTGGATAGCTGCTTTGTAAGTTTGAAGCTTGATATTTCTCATTGGTTTTCTCTAATGTCCAGAAGCAGCAAAAGATTTTCTTTCTTTTCCTTGCTTTCTATTCCTTCCTTTCTCTCCTTATCAAATTGTTAACAGTACATGAAGCCCCTTCCTATTTAATTTACTTACCCTGCTGAAATGCGAGATAGGTAGGCTCATCTTTACCTGGCCTGCAGTCACAGATTTTTTGTGAGAAAACCTGCATGCATAAAGCAGCAGCTCATATGGGTCACATACCCATATGATATTCCCAAATCAATAGTGTTTCAATTTGTGCCAGCCTATTGCTTCTTATTCTTTCACTGGATACCATTGAGGCTTCCTCTAGTTCCCCAGTCAGGCATTTACACATATTGGTAAGATTCTCCCGCCACCCCCATCCCACACAATGAAACTGAACTGGCAACTAAGACTCTCACTTCTTGAAACTAAACAGTCCCATCTCTCTCAGCCTCTCCTATTATGTGAGATGCTTCAGATTATCTTTGTGGCCTTTCAGTGCCTTCAGTCCTGTATGGCCACATCTCTCTTGCATTTGGGAGCCCAGAACTGGACACAGTACTCCGGTTGTGTCTCACCAGGGATTAGTAGAGGGGAAGGATCACCTCCTTTGACCTGCTGGCAATAGCCAGTATCCCAGGATGCCATTCATCTTCTTTGCTGCAAAGACACATTGCTGACTTATGGTCAGCTTGGTGTCCACCAGTATCCCCAGGGCATTGTCTGAAAAGATGCTTTCCAGCTGGTCTACACCCAGCATGTACTGGTGCATGGGGTTGTTCCTCCCAGGTGCAGGACTTCTCGTTTTCTTTTGCTGAACGTCATAAGGTTCCTCTCAGGCCAGTTCTCCAGCCTGTTGAGGTCCTACTGAACAGCAACAAAACCCTCTGATGTGTCAGTCATTCCTCCCAGTTTTGTATCATCTGCGAACTTGCTAAGGATGCCCTGTCCCATCAATCAGGTCTTTAATAAAGATACTGTACAATGTTGGCACCAGTATGGAACTCTGTGGCACATAATTTCTGACTGGCCTCCAGCTGGACTTCATGGTGCTCACCACAATCATTTAAGCCTGGCAGCTCAGCCAGTTTTCAATCCACTTCACTCTCTGCTTATCTAATCCATACTTCATCAGGTTGTCTATAAGGATGTTTTAGGTGACTGTGTTGGAAGCCTCACTAAAATAAAAATAAATAATATCCATTGCTCTCCGCTCAACCACTGTATGCAGTCATTTCATCATATGTTTTTTCACTGTTTCTAGTTGTGGCTTACTCCACTATCCGGAACAAAACATGTAGGTGGTGGATTTTACATTTTCTTACTTTTTTTTTTTTTTTTGACTGTCTATACCTTTATCATCATCTTCTTTAGTCTAAGAATGATTCTGAGTATTTATCACTGCTAAGCGTTGTTTATTTTGAAACACTTTTCTAAAAACACCTACAAAGTAGGGTTTTTTTTTAATACAGAATGACTTCTACAGTCTCTTCACTAATGTACCTTCCTATTTCATCTTCTTATTTGTAATCAGTGTCCTGGAACAGAAGCCACTGAAAATGTCATCCCATTCTGCAAGAGGAAATACCAAGTTTCAAAAGATTCATCCTCTCCACTAATAATTGAATGCAGAAGATCTTCTCCATCTTGAAATATACAGAATAAAACCAGACTAACCGTTCTCTTAACATGTATAGCCTGTGTTTTAAATAACCTCTATATAAAACTGGCAACAATACAGCATTTAACAATTTTAAAGATTGTTTCATACAGAGCAAAAAGAACAGCACCAGCTAGTGCTAGCTTATCATAATAAAAGATATTTTCAAGACTTATTATAGAAAGATCATCATCTTTTTAGATAGTTACAAAATATCTTTCCTTTGTCCTCACTAAAGTAACCATTTCCTTCATTCATTCTTACTATGTTTTTTCTTGTTTTGGTAGATTAGTAGTTAAAAACAAATTGCTAGAGCTACAAGTATTTAATTAACATAACAAAAAAAGTACTCCTATCCTGCTGGGATCTCCTTTTGACTCAAATACATTTAGAGATGATGAGGGGTACCTTTCATAGGTCCCTCTTGGGAAGTTATGTGCTCAAGTCACATTTACATTAAAAAGATTTGTTTGTGTAGCTCCCTGTACACCATTTCGAAGACCTGCTTCTTGGAATATCAAATTATACTTTATTTGATAGATGTGAAGTCTGGTAAGAATTACAGAGTGAATTTTGTTGCTTGCTTGTCCTTCAGTTCAAAATTAGCATTTTGCAAGTTATTTAACTTAGACTGATAGGCATGTAGGAGCTGAAACTACATAGGCTTTCAAATACCTTTACTAAAATATTATCATATTTAGAAATCCATGACAGCACTGGTGGTTTGGGGTTTTTTATTACTATGAGAAATAACTTTTTTTCCCTTACTTTTAGAACTCTCTGTTATGCAAAAAGGGAAAATAAAGAGGCATTCAAGATGGCAAAATAGTGACATTTAAGATCAGCTTTGATGGCGAAATATGCAGTTTATGTACCCGTACTCCATAAAACTAAATTCAACAGATTCCTAAGCCAGGAAACCAATAATCTTCTATTCACAGTCAAATTGTGAAAAACTACAGTGTGTCAATTTAGGGGTCACACTGCACTGGGTCACACTCAAAATGAGAGCAATTCCTGTAGTCAGCAAAATGTCCTTATCACATATTTTTTATACATAAATATATTTTTATATAGATATATATTTAATTCTAGCATTAACAGAATCCTAGTGTCCCTAAAGAAAATATGAAGCCTCCAGTTGAAATTGATGGGGACAATCTTTGGTCTCTACAGGTTGCAGAAATGCTTCTTTTCTTAATGGAGGAAAGTATTCAAACCATAGCCTCTAAATTGGTGGCACTTCTCAGTTGCCACCAAGGTCAGAAAATTTTCCTGCTCTGCCACTCTCTGGTTGTCTTCTTTCTCTGATATTTTTCCATTTTGTTCATGTCCCCTTCCATAACCTGAAATCATATTGACAATTAACGAAAAAATGTACTGGAAAAAAGTGATTAGGGTGAGTAACTTATTTAAAATGAGTACTTATTAAGACAAAAAAACCCAGCTACTTCATCTTACTTCTTTGTTTTTCCCAACTAACATCCGTATTGATTCGGAAATTACTATGAAAATGTAATTCTTTTGGGGGGGGGGGGGGGGAANGGGGGGGGGGGGGGAAGAAGACAAAATAACAACAAAAAAGCAAACTTGGACTGAAACATTTATTACAAGTCCATAATAACTTGCAAATAATTCAGAGTAAGGATTACTTACTGCACAAGGGAAGTGTTTGGAGAAGGTGGTGGGAGTTTTGTCAGTTTGCATAGGACTGAAACACTAGTGGTAGTTACAGCATCTCTGTTAATATTTACAGTTTATTTTTTAAATTTATTATTTCAGCCAGAAGTTCCTTTATTACAGATAATAAGGTAAAATAAGGAAAAAAAAATCATGGGAGAAATTAGATTCTAATTCTTTTGCAATGCTTTGTTTTGATGGTTTGGCTGCTGTTGTGAACACTCTTTACACAATGTGCACACGACAAGTCAGACTTAACTAGAGTGTAACATCTCTTTTTGCACAGCATGTTTGAGTTTCTTTCAATTTCTAGCGCTGAACAGAAGCACAAGGCATGCATCATCTGTAGAAAACAACCTGACAGGAGCACACTGAAAGCAAAAAACACTGCAGAGCTTTGCTTGAAGTTCTTCATCAAGCTCTTTAAAGGTAAAGTATGGCTCCAGGACCCTGTCTTTCCTGTGCTCTTGATCACCTTTTAGTAGTTTGACAAAGAAAAACAGAAGGGAAACTTCAGAGTGTGAGAGAAAAAAAAAATTGATTGGGATACAGAGTCTGCTGAAAGTTGGAGCACAGGAGCTAGGACTGAGTGAGAAAGAGGGCTGTAACTTCACGGAAAAGAAATTGCAACAGAAAGAAAGAAAAGCTGGAATTGGTTGGACATTGAGACTGTGATTAGTAAATGTGACGGAAGCAGCTGAGGAAAAGGGAGAGATGCAGGCAGAGGGTTGGGGTGGGAGAAGGAGGCAGACTGCAGTGAGAAGCTCCTAAACAGAATGGGCTGGCTTGGCAGGAAGTCAAACAACCTGGATGACCAACACAAAATAAAGATGTGACTCAAGACTTCAGAGAAATGGGCAGAAGAGTGTGCTCACAAAGGCATACTGATTGTGGATTATGGAAATGAAGATGTTTTTCCCTTATGTTTACAAGTATTTGTAGTGCGTCCTGGCACAGCATGTGGTGTGAACAGCGTGAAGTAAAATGTAAAGCAAACTGAAAGAAAGACTTGTCACATTCTTCAGCCCTCCCATTCTTTGGACTAGGAAGCAAAACCTGCAATACTTTGCGACATTATCATTTAAGCATGAGTTTAATATAGTCTTGGAGAAAAAAACCCCACACAATAGTGTTAGCTTTAAAGAGCTACCTTACAGAAGATAATCAGTTCTCTTGTTTTACCTTTGTAATATTGTTGGTAGTTTGAAGGTTTAGAATCATATGCATTGATATGTTGCATAGTTGTCAATATATCACTCACTTCGATTATTGTTATTATCTTATAATAAATCCTATGATCATATAAGAACGTATAGTCCCTGTCTCATGAAATAACACATGCTATGGCAGGGGGGTTGGAACTAGATGATCTTTAAGGTCCCTTCCAACCTAAAACATTCTATGATTCTATGATTCTACATTACCATCCAAAGTATATTTAATAAAAAAAAGTGTTATTATTATTTTGCAAGATATTTTTGTAGGACATAATCTGCTCCAATTCTTTGGCTAATTGCTACTCTGTGCTATAAACTGTTTTAGTGACCTTCATTTAAGAAGCTCTGGCTCCTCCATTCTCTGTGGTAGGCCTTTCCCATTTTGCACTGAAAAGGCCTCAGGCTGAAGCCGTGCCTTTTCTTTGTTCCATTAATTTTATTCTAGTTTAGTTGTGATTTGAAATATGAAGACATTATTTCCCTTCTCTCATTTCTTAGGAAAAGTGTAGCATTACACAGAAGCAGAAGTTGAACCCAAGTATTTTGTTTTTTCCGAAAGGACAACTGCAGCTGCAGGTTCTGTGATAGGGAGGTGGAGAGGATAGCAAGGCTGGATGAGACTGTCCAATCTTGGACACAAAAACTATACTCATATTAATAAACAGAAGAAAATCGTGCCTTGGGTTTTTACAATGGTACATGATCATCCATGTTGTTTAATGATTTTTCTGTTTCCTGGAAGAGCTTTGGTCTGTGCCAGCTTGCAGTGATACTGACAATCCCTGGTCATTATTGGACTTCCTGGTTATCAGAGGTAACCTGATCCAAAGACCAGCCCAGCAGACAATATTTGCAAGGCACTGTGTTTTGGAGAGGAAGAGAATTTAACCACATGGACATAAGCCAGATTGTGCCATTTTCCCTCGGGGTCTGTGGGTGTGGCCTGGCCTTGTTCTGTTCAGTGTGTGGGGCTAAGCTCAGACATAGCCGTATTGAAGATGTAATGTGTGTATATACGCACACATCTGCATAGACACATAATATTTTCTCTAACAATGTCAAGATGAGTTAGGTTAAAGTCAGGATATGCCATGCTGATTTGTGAGTTTACAGTCTGATACAGTCAGGGGACTGAAACATTAATCAGGATGCATAAGACTCAAGTTACAACAAAGAAACATATACAGGATTTCTTAAATTTCAATATTTGATCCTTGCAACCTAGCCAACATTTTCAGAGGTGTTAGGTTTTCTCCTAAGGAACATGTAGATCTAAATTTTTGAAAGTTTCAATGTCTGCACTGTCAGAAATCATTAAGTCCTTAAAGACTCAAGAGATAAAAATCAATGCCTGAGATTTTAGAGGGGAGGGAAAAAAAACTTTAGAACTTTCTTCTCTGTTCTTGAATAGAAATAAACATAATAGCAAACCAGAGTCTAAGAGCTGCTGGCTGATTTTCTCTTCTCAAGCTTTTCTTTTTCTCATATACTAGTGTATTATAGCCTCTAGGTAGAATAGTTGCATATTATTTTGGGGGACATTTTTTGCCCTATAAAAGTCTACCTCTTCCTATCTGTTTCTTAGTCATTTTAGCTAGACACTATGTTGTATTAATGTATTAATTACGATTCTTTCACTTGGCAATTACATTTGCAGGAACTTAAATACATTATTAAAAGCAATTTACTTTTTTTTTCAAAGATTTGTATCCATTTAAATTAGCTACTAAGGAAGTTCTTGCCATCTAAGATGTTGAAGTTTTTAGTCTTAGGTTCGGTTAACTCCTAAAAAATAACAGTTAAAACTAAAAGGAAATTAAACCAGAAAGAGAGAAGTAGGCATCATTATTCCTGAAGTGCATATGGTACTCTATAAGGTGCCCCACTCGTATGTAGAATGGCATTTTTTTTGTGCTATAGATAACATAAATATAAACTCACAGAATCACAGAGTGGTTTGGGTTTGAAGAGATCTTTAAAGATCGTCTAGTCCAACTCCCCTTCCGTGGACAGGGAAATCTTCACTAGATGGACATAAGCCAACCTAATTGTCAACTTTTTATTCACATATAGATGAAAACTCTTGTTTTCTTGTAATTAAAACGCTTTTGCTTCATTTCCTTATTATTTGTTACAGTTAAGTCCTACGTATGGTGTTTCAAACCAGACTTATGGATAGATAAATCATTTTAGATAACTGAGTTGAATATTTGCTTTGGGACATTATGAAAAGAAATCTACAAGCTTCAAGTCAAATCTTTTGATCAAGCTCTCATTTTCACACTTTCTAAAAAAAGTGGAATAGAGATGTAAAACTGAGGAGCAAATGATTTAGCAAGGGGAAAAAGATTATTCGAGAGGAAGATCTCTGAGCAGTCCATCAAAGAAGCTCTTTTATGCCCCTCTTATTTTTTTAAGCACAAAGCATAACAGCTGGTTTGTTTGTCAAGCAAACCTTGACCTATGACGCTACCTGCCACAATCTTCTCCACCGTCTTTTTGCTTCATTCACCTTGATTCTGAGCTCAGTTTCTTTGCAGGCTGCTAATGACCAACTTGTACCGTTGTTTATTATACCGTTGTTAGCAATGCTACTGAGACTGTGCTATGCCAGGATACTGCAATCAAGGATCTGTGGTCCAAGACACACTGTCAGTGCCATGAGCTCACTTTCCTGCAGCCTATTGTCATTTCTAGACATATTTCCTCTCCTCTTAGACTTGAACACACCTGTTTGTTACTGTTCCTAAGCCTAACCCATGGAAAAATCAGTATGCAGACTGTTTCAGAGGCACTGGTGCTGGTCATTGACCCATGAGAGGCCTTGAGAGCCTTGATATCTCCAGGTTTCACCATCACATCTGCTGACACCCTGCTTGCCTATTAAATATGATAAGGTAAGACATATATATTGCAGAGAATATCTATCAAACTGCTGTGTGCATATAAGTCAGTTCAGACATGTAGAAAACCAGTTTCCAAACTAAACCTCTGATCAAGCTCTCAGACACATTATAAAGTCTAATACAGAAGATTTTGCCCTATGAAAAGCAAGTGATTTTCCTCATCTTCTACTTGTATAAAGACTCAAATTATTTAACTATCAAATTCAGTTAAAATCTTTAAAAAAGGTTCGTAAATGTGAGCTTTCCCTTCCCATAAAATATGACACATAAAACCTTTTCCACAAATCACCATTCATTTATGCAGTATTTTCCTTTTCTTTGTATGCTTCTGCTAAAAGTTCAGATAAGAGAGGTCTCGATCTTCCACTGGTCAGACTTGTGAGTCATCATATTTAAGTACAAATTTTGCTATGCTGTAATTTCTTGGCCAATTACTCAGTTACATCCAAGTAAAACAACAGAGTTCCATTTATATTATGACATCCCATTTCCAAAAATACCTTAAACAGGGAAGAAACATAAATTTTCAAGAAAGCTGTTACATCTGTTACAGCATGATGATAGCACTTCAGATATCAGAGACAGAAAAAGACCTCTGTGTTCATCCACTATCAACAAAAAATTGATCTCCACATTATATGCTCATCTGTAACACATGCAGCACTGGAAGGAAGCTCCCATGAGTACAGAGCCTCAGGCTCTGCCACTGCCCTCTACCTTTCCCTGAGCACATTAAGTGCCATGTTTTCCCTTTCATTGCTCTCCTTTTATCTACTCTTCTAAACCTCTTTGTTCCTCTGTTTGGTTTTCATCTACTCTGAGCTGCTGGTATGGTACTGAATGCTGATGAGGCAATAAAGTACTCTAACTCAGAAGGTTATTTTTCAGTTGTATTTCTTAGCATAACAGCCATCCTGTATTTATATGGGGAATCTCTGCATCCAGGTTAAGGGCAATTAACTCAGCTGCTTGCAAGCACCCTGGATGTGCAAGGGATTGCAGGCACAGGTCAACCTTGAAACACAGACAGAGACTGATAATGTAACACCCTTTCAACTCATGTTGCTGATTCTCACCCTCTCCCTGCCTTTCTAATGCCCTGCTGGTGCCGTGCTTCTGCTGCCTCTGTCACTGTCACTGTGCAGAGACATTCCCAGTCCCATCCCTTCTCTGCTGTCTCCTCAGGTCGGTCCGTTGTTCTGATTCCTTCCTTGGCTTGAGTGTGCCAGTTACCGCTTTCAACAAAAATGCATATACAGTTACATTAGCTTTATTTTTTTGTTGTCGTTTTTCAGAACTGGAAGTAACAAACTTAAAAACCTAGGACTGAAGTGACCCTTCAAGGTCACTGAGTCCACTTCACCCTACTTAAGGGCACTTGTAGACTATACTGTAAGTGCAGAAGCGGTCATGTGAATGCTCAAGTTTGTGCTATGAAGGCATAGTACAAAATAACTTTTAACACTCAGCAAAATAATAAAACATTTAATTAGAGAAAACAATAATACATTTTTTCAAAGAATACAAAAATCTCAGGAAATAAAACCTTCAGAGGAAATAATACAGAGTTTTTAAACTCACTCTCTATTTTTCTCCTTAATAGGAGAACAGTAAGGCAGAAGGGTTTAATTTGAAGAAATATAACATACACATCACATATCATGTATATCACCATTAACAAAAGAAAAAAAGTCAGATTTCTTTCACAAGTTTAATAAAAATTTGGCTTGAAAGGACACAAAATAAGTCACAAAACATCTTTAATTTTTTTTTTTTTGATACCTCAGCTCCAGGATGGCAGATCAAGAATATATAGATGTTGCATTGCTGTATAGTATTTAGCCCCACAACAATACATTTGAAACCTTTGAAAAAAAAAGCTATTTTTTATTTTTCTTAGTTCCTTAATAATTTCCTCTGTAACTGATAGAGATAAAAAGCTGGTTTTTTTCTGTAGACAGTGTAGACCTCTTGTTTACCCTTTCCACTTTATAATCACTCATAGCGATCCATCTTCTAGAACAAACATAAACAAGATGCATTCAGCAATTTTTCCCATCACTGCAACTCTTGGCAGAATATAGATTAAAAAAAAAATTCAATTCAGAGAAGGTGAAAGTGGTGCTGATCAATTGGTGGAAGCAACTTGATGAAATGGGAAAGCTGAAGCTTTTTCAAACTGCATAGTGAGACATCACAATGCTGCTGCTGTGCTATGCAGGTACTGGTTTTCTCTGCACAACTGAAAGTTATTATTTCTTGTAAGAGATACAAACTATAAAGACTATCAGATCTGCTGGTGCTGCTACAATATCAGACAAACATGTGGATTTTGTATATATATGTATGGCTAGTAGCTGAAGATATTCTGAGGTTATTCTTCCATTTATTTCCTCAATACAGACCAGATAACTTTATGGAAAATCCACAGAACTTAACAAGGGTGAAAGAGTATAAATTTACCATGATAACATTTCCCTTAAATAGAGGGATCTCTATTTAAAATCTTCTTTCTCTGTGCGTGTAATTCTTTATTATAAAAATTTATAGTATTAAAAGTCTCAGGAGAGATTTGTGTTCTCTGCTAAGCTTTACAGAAATTTCCCATAAATATAAGCTGCCTCTAAAGGCATGTGTAGGGTGCTTGCAGCAGTGATGTTTTTTCCAGGAAGCATGTTACCACCGTTGCCTTAGGTTGCATCGATTCACCTTTAGCTGCAACGTTGTTGTCCAGATATTCCAGGTGCTTGCTGTTTGGGAGAAGTCTCCTGTCTTGTTAGACATCCTGGAAATTAGCATCTTTCAAACAAAGACCGAGGACTGAAGAGAGGTTGTTGTTGATAAAGAAAAGGCAGTTCTGCCACCCTCCTGTTCGGTATTATTTTAATGACATTCTCAGCACCCTCTAAGCCTGATTATTTCAATGGACTATTCCCTAAGAGGATTTTAGGTTAAAATTTCCCAGGTCTCTTATTTTAGATAGGAATGGGAGAGATTTAAGATCACCTCTGGCCCTGAATCTATCTATAAAAGTAGTATAAATATGGATTGACTGAAGAAGATCTAAAGGGGGTGGATGGTTGTTTCAATTTACCCAGGAAAGACTGAGTTATAGTAGCACTCACGTCGCAGTGACCACACAATACAGCCCACAGGAGGCTGCTCATCCAGATAAGCACGTCCTGTAGCTCCCTCTCACCCACCATATCCACGGCCCAGCTGCTGCCAGCACCTGTGGCTTCACTGGCGAAGCTTTAGAAAATAGAGAATGAACGGCTTTAGTACTGTTCAGAGGAAAGGATTCTTTGATCCAATAGAATGGATCCAACAGCATCACATTTTCTGTGAATTTCTCTTGAAACACTTTAAGAATGATAAAGCAGAGAAATGTTTTGCCATTCTATGGATTTAAAGAAGAAAAGTAACATTTTAAGATGTTATTTCTTTGGAAAGTGTTGACATTTGGATTTTAAATTTTCTACATGGCTTTTGAGAGTTGCCTGTTTAATACATTTTATAACTGTGGTAGGTTGACCCTGGCTGATTGCCAGATGTGCACCTAGCCACTCTCACCCCCCTCCTGAACAGGAGTTGTGAGGAAATAAGATGGAAAATCTCATGGGTCGAGATAAAGACAGGGAGATCATTTCCTAATTACCATCATGGGCAAAACAGGTGTGACTTGGGGAAAATTAATTTAATTTATTTCCAGTTAAAAATAGAGTTGGATGGTAAGAAATAAAGACAAGTTAAAACAACACGTTTTCCCTTCCCCCTGAGCAGCACAGAGGCGAATGGGGGGCTACGGTCAGTCCGTAACAGTTCCTCTCAGCCGATTCTTCCTCCACGGACTTTTTCCCTACTCCAGCACACATCCTCTCCATGGCCTGCAGTCCTTCAGGGTAGAGTCCTTCTCTACTCCAACGTGGGATCTCCCAGGCTGCAGCTTCCTTCAGGGCATATCCACCTGCTCCAGTGTGGGCTCCTCCATGGGCTGTAGTTTGGATATCTCCTCCACTGTGGTCTCTTCCACGGGTGGCAGGGGAATCTCTACTCTGGCACCTAGAGCACCTCCTCCTCTTTCTCCACCCTTGGTGTTTGCTGGACTGTTTCTCACACTTCCCATTGCTTCACTGCTGTGTAATGTTTTTTACCGTTTCTTAAATACTTTCTGCCAGAGACACCACAAACTCTTCTGACAGGCTCAGCTGTGTCCTGCAGTGAGGCTATTTTGGAGCCAGCTGGAACTGCCTGTGTCCAGCACGGGGCAGGCCTTGGCTTCTGCTCAGAGAGATCACCCCTACAGCTCCCACCATTACCAAAACCTTGCCACCTACATCCAATACCAGAAGCTGTAAGAGAAATGGTATTTATTGCAAATATTATTGTATAAAGTCACACATACACTGTTCCTAAACACATTGTGACTTCTAGCCTTCTCATCAGCTTGCCTAACATTGATGAGCTGAACACATTCAAACATTTAAGAATAGAGACAATTGCAGTGACTGAACAGGGAATTGTCATACTTCTGGTAGGCATAATTTTAAAGAAATTCTTTCGCATTTTTCCTGCATTTTTATGTTAATATAAAAGGAAACCTGTTAAAATCTGCAATGCATAATTAATGAGTGGTCTAGCACAGACTTATTTTAAATGTCAACACGTTTAATCAATTAAAAGTTAGTGCAGACCTAACATCAAGAAGTTTGTGTCTTTTTTTTTTTAGTGTTACATTTAGATATGGAGCTGAAACCAACGGCATTAAAGTGTAGGGAGCTGAATTGTGTGCTCACTGAAAATATAAAGAGATGATTGCAGCATTGATTGTCATAGCAACTGGAACATAACAGACATTAAATATTTTGACATTATTCTGACACATAGGCTCTGTACTTATGAACTTACTGACATAGTATGAAGCAAGCACTCCCACTTAGCAGGGCTAACAGCCAGTGTAGCAGTGGGGAATGAAAGGTGATAGAAAATTATTGAGGACCTAAGTGGAACAGGCAAAAGTCCTGGGATGTATGTTATACTCAGCCTGTTAGAAAAATAGAACGTTAGAAACTCCATTCCACGTCAGGAGATAGGAATGTAGAGAAAAAACTATAAATAATACCTGAGTGAGCATTCATATAAGGCCACCCGTGTGAGAGAACAACCTGTTGGCTCCATGGTCTGGGGAATGGATGAAGGACAATCAGCTCAAAGCCTGCCAGTGCACATGGGTCTGGAAACCTTCCTGCAGTATCTCCACACACCACGTCTCTCAGCCTGGTCCTTTGCCTTTGCAGGTGAGTTCACATGTCTGTGATTGTAAGCAGCAGCAGAAGGGAGTAACATGAGAAGAGAGTTGAGTCTGGGAAGACAGGACCAAGAACAAGTGTTATGAGGAGCAGCTGAGGGAACTGGTGTTGTTGAGTCTGGAGAAATGGAGGCTGAGGGGAGACCTTATGGCTCTTTACAACTATCTGAAAGGAGGTTGCAGCAGGGTGGGGGTTAGTCTCTTCTCGCAAGTAACAAGCAGTAGGAAAAGAGGAAATGGCCTCAAGTTACACCAGGGAAGGTTTAGATGGGATATTAGGAAAAATTTCTTCACTGAAAGGGTTATCAAACATTGGAACAGGCTGTCCAGGGAAATGGTTGAATCAACAACCCTGGAGGTATTTAAAAGACATGTAGATGTGGCACTTAGGGACATGGTACAGTGGCAGACTTGGCAGTGTTGGGTTAACAGTTGGACTTGATGATCTTAAACGTGTTTTCCAACCTAAATGATTCTGTGATCTGAATAAACTTTTGCCATGGATTTTTAAACTGCTTCTCCAACCCCGCTGTTGTGCACATGAGCTTTGTCCTAGAGACCTCCTCTGCTTTAAAAGACTAGAGAACTGTAGGAGCCATCTATAAACTGTGAAAGGAGCTTTTCTAGAAAGAACAGGAGACTACTGTGACAGAGCTAATGCTGGTCATATATTGTACTATTTGGTTACATAACTAAGTTATTAGCACTTTATTTTGGCTCTTAAGTAAGTTTAGACTGGTTTTCAAGAGTGCTGATAAATTTCTCTGAGGAATCATAGAATCATAGAATAGTTTAGGTTGAAAGGGACCTTTACAGGTCGTCTAGTCCAAATCACCTACAATAAGCAGGGACATCTTCAACTAGAATCCCATTGCCTTTACACAGCAAGAAGAAAAGAAATATTTTATTTCTGAAAAACGTAGGCTTGTAAGGTGCATGAACATGCAAAAAATGTTTGGAGAACGTGCAAACTTAAAAACTTCTATCTAAATTTTCAATGAAGCTATGATTTGGATTTAGTTATATTAGTAAAGTTCATTTAATTCTGAGTTGTATTAGTTACGAGAATTAAAAATATTGTACAGGTAAAGTAAGGGATTGGATGACAAAAAAATAATATTTAAGAGGTTACCTTGCTTGCCTGCATCACATTCATGCACAATTTTTTAAGGCAGACTCCTTCATCTCAAAAAATTTGCTTTTGTTTCAACTTTCCAGGGGAGCAAACACCAGTAGGTTAGTGTAAGAAAAACCTGACCACGTTCAGTTTTTGCTGCTGACAGCACAAGAGTCAGGAAAGGAACATAGCTGTTTTACTCCACTATGCCAAGAACCATTGCTCAGCAAGATCTCTTTCATTAATTTCTGACAAGATCAGAAGAGCTTAAAATACTAGTGCAGGCTAAAACATTGCTATTAATAGTAGCAGTCACCTTCTCCAAAGAAAAAGAAAAATTCTGAATAAGTGCCAATTTACATACATATATATGTATATGTATATATTAGCTGAAACAGAAACTTGGGACTTCTCCATGTGTCAGGTCTCATTCATTTTATTAATGTGGTGTCAGTATACTGCCAATATTCACAACAGAACTGTCGCAGATGGTGTGTTTAAAATAGAACTGGCAAATTCTGTTGTTTCACCTGAGGTGCAGTGAAGTGGCACAATACTTTATAGGAAAGCTGAAAATGTTATTCTAGATTAGTCTAAGGAAGATTGGATTAACTCCTCAAATGTAATAGTCTCTTTTTTAGCCAGCTGAGGACCTCACTATAAGGTACTGTGTTCAACATCTTCACCAGTCGTATAATGTATAACAGTGCAAAGAGTACAAAATAGTCTCAACTCATAGATTTCCAAGTTCCAGTATTTTCTGCATCTGTTGACCAAAGATATGGAGCTGAACCACGAAAATCATTCAAAAAAAGAAGTCGCGTTGACATCAGTGTGGATATGTTCATGAGGTCAACAAACCCAATATGTTATAAGATCCCTAAAATAAAATATTGAAGAAACATAAATTAGAATAGCACTACAAATACACAATTTAGAGAGAAGTACTCATTTGTCACTTTAACATGCCTTGGAAAGTTATTTCATCTGGGAATACTGAGGGGGAGAGAGTCTATCATGTACCTTCTGAGGCAACATGAGTGCTTTTTGTATTTTAAGTTGAAAGGAAACAAACTTACATTGTTTCTCACTTTAATGTGATGTTATGACTCAGGGGAATTGCAAGTAAATGAATTTAAAATGCTGTTCTTATTTCACAAGGTGGAAAACTGGTTGTGTAGATATAATATAGATTTCTGCAAGCTGTTCCTCTAATAGATATCCATTAGCAAAGGACTACACATAAGAAGTTAGTTCAGTCACAGCCACTGAAAGCTTGATTTTATTTGTTTTTTTGTTCAAAAACTGTCATTGAACACTATCAGCTTATGTACTGTTTATGTAGATAGGTGTCTGTCATAGTCTCAGACTAGGCAGTGGAAGAATAATGGACTTTCAAGCACAGTTTCAGGCTAATTTAAATCAGTGGTAGGATGATAAAGCTTTTATATCCTAACATCAATTCTCTTACCACGAGTATAAAATATTACTGTTGTATAACAATAAATGAAAGTCTGGCTTTAGAGTTATAGACACTGCTCAGGTGTAAGTTTGTGCAGGTAGAGAGTTTCATTGCACAACAGTAACACAGCGAGCAGATAAACCACTATTTCTAGTAATGTAAAAAATTCCTGAAGTAGAAAGGTATTATAGAAGAGCTGGGCAAACTCAACAAGGAGTGTTGCAGCATCTCCTGATTTAAATATGTAAGACTATTTTAAAATTAAGAAGTCACAGACACAACTCCCCTTTCTTTGCACTTCCCCTAATCAAATCAGTTGCATTGATTACTCTTTCCACAGTTATCCTTTCTTGCTATCTACTCTGATGCTGCCAAGCCCCCACTGAGACTCAAAGGTGCAGCTGCTCAGTGATGAGCTACACCTGCCTGACCCATGATCTGTTTCCTCTCATACCTCTGACAGGTACCATGCTCACTCGCCACCGCCCATGAAGAATCTGGACCTGACCCTGGAGGGATTCTGCTCATTTGGTTACCAGGGCAGTGTGATAGCTTGGCAGCATGGCTCTCAGCAGCTGCTAACAAAACCAGCTGTGGCACCCAGATGCCCAGTTCCAAAGATACCAACTACAATTCTGCTCAGTAAGTTATTTATAAGTTGTATCACGCATTTTTCTGTTGCTTATTCTCCTCTTCCTACATTCAGTTTTATTTGGTTATTCATACACTAAATATGCATTGATATTCGCAAGGGAAATGAGGAGGCGGTGTTGCCTTATATGTTAACAAGCAGCTGGAATGCATGGAGCTCAGCCTAGGGATGGATAAAGAGCCAACTGAGAGCCTATGGGTTAGGATTAAAGGGAAATCGAGAACAGGGGACAATACAGTGGGAGTCTGCTACAGGCCACCCAACCAAGAAGACCGAGTGGATGAAGCCCTCTATAGACAGATAGGAACAGCATTGCATTCACAGGCCCTGGTTCTCATGGGTGACTTCAACCACCCTGGCATCTGTTGGAAGGATAACACAGCCAAGCATAGGCAACCCAGGAGGTTCTTGTACTGCACTGAGGACAACTTCGTTCTCCAAGTGGTTGAGGAGGCAAAGACGACAGGAGCTATGCTGGACCTTGTTCTTACCAACAAGGAGGGGTTGGTAGACAGCATCAAACTCAAGGGTAGCCTGGGCTGTAGTGACTATGAAATGGTTGAGTTCGAGATCCTCGAGGCAACGAGGAAGGTGAACAGCAAGCTGACCACCCCGGACTTTGGGAGAGCTGACTTTGACCTTTTGAAGAATCTGCTTGGAATGGTGCCATGGGATGAAGCGCTGGAGGGAAGAGGGCCCCAAGAAAGTTGGCTAATATTCAAGGACCACCTCCTCCAAGCTCAGGAGAAATGCATCCCTACAAAGAGGAAAGCAGGCAGAAAAGCCAGGAGGCCTGCACGGATGAACACGGAGTTCCTGGACATAACCAAAAGGAAAAAGGAGGACTATAGGCAATGGAAACAGGGGCGGGTAGCCTGAGAGGAATACAGGGGAATCGTTCGAGCAGCCAGGGATCAGGTTAGAGAAGCTAAAGCCCAGATAGAACTAAATCTGTCCAGGGACATTAAGACTAACAAAAATTCCTTCTTTATGTATGTCAGTGAGAAAAGAAAGACTAGGGAAAATGTGAGCCCTCTCCAGAAGGAAACACAAGAACTGGTTACCCGGGACAGAGACAGGGCTGTGGTACTCAATGACTTTTTTGCCTCAGTCTTCACTGGCAAGGACTGCAGCCGCACTGCCCATGACGTAGAATGCAAAGGCAAGGATTGAGAAAATTGAGAACCTCCCACTGTAGGTGAAGATCAAGTGTGAGACCACCTGAGGAATCTGAAGGTGCACAAGTCCATGGGACCTGATGAGATTCATCCACAGATCCTGAGGGAACTGGCAGATGAAGTCGCTAAGCCACTAGCCATCATATTTGAGAAGTCGTGGCGGTCTGGCGAGGTTCCTGCTGACTGGAAAAGGGGAAACATAACCCCCATTTTCAAAAAGGGAAATAAGGAAAACCCAGGGAACTACAGGCCAGTCAGTCTCACCTCTGTGCCTGGCAAGATCATGGAGCAGATCCTCCTGGAAACTCTGCTGAGGCACACAGAAATCAAGGAGGTGATTGGTGACAGCCAGCATGGCTTCACCAAGGGCAGATCATGCCTGACTAATTTGGTGGCCTTCTAC
>VUYV01000115.1:59209-175822 GCA_008711295.1 Anarhynchus alexandrinus
GTGGCCTTGGGCAACCTGGTCTAGTGGGAGGTGTTCCTGCCTATGGCAGGGGGGTTGGAACTCGATGATCTTCAAGGTCCTTTCCAACCTAAACCATTCTATGATTCTATGATTCTCATCATTAGCAGCGTCACACTTTGCAGTCATTGAATACATCGTTACATGTTGTATTTTGTCATTTTTGTCATCACCTCAATGATCTTCAAGGTCCTTTCCAACCTAAACCATTCTATGATTCTGTGATTCTATGATTTCTCTGTTTAAAAATTTTATTCCTATAACACTACAGATATTTTCCATAGACATCTGCTTGTGAGTCAGTTACCTACACAAGTTCCATATTAATTCAGTTGCATGGCTACAATAATTTGAGATCAACACTTTCAGGCTGGCATAACATTTCTTTAGCTTAGAGAATAAATTTGATTTGCTTTTCAAAGGGGATCTTCTACAGTTCTTTTCCTCCTTAAAATAAATAAATAAATAAATAATGCAGTGCTTCTACTAAAAGCAGACATACTAATTATGGGAATGTATGTATTGAATAACTAGCTACAAACTTAAGGACACCATTTTGCAATATTATTAAAACTGGTTTGAATTGTTTTAATTCAATGTCCATGCAGGAGAGAAAACATAATAGTGTTCCTTTCATTCTGAACTCTAGGAAATTTTGAACATATTGAGGGTTTAGAGATGGTCTGGGTCTCCTTAAGGACCTGTGAATCTTCACTAAGTATTGCTTTGTCCCTTCTGTGCCATGTGGCATGTTTACTTCTCCTTCCAATGCACTTTTCTTGATATCAAGACCATCTTTGTGACTCTGCTGCAACCAGTGTCAGGTGACTCTCAGTCTCTAACTGATCTTATTCAAAGAGGTGCTCAGAACCTCGAAGTCTCTCTAATGCCAAAGGGAACACCACTTGCTTCGGGGAAGTCACATTTAAATATGTAAATGCAGCTAAAGATCTGCATTTTAAGCACATCGGAGAGAAACTCTGCATGCAATCTCTTTTCTGATTAAAAAAAAATACATATATTTTACCCAAAGCGCTTTTTTTGCTGTAGTCATAAATATCTATAACATTTTGCTTTTTTTCTTTCATAAAGCAAAGATAAACACTATCTAAGCTGTTTCCTGAAAAAAAAAAAAAAGGTGGACTGTACTCTGGCCAACTGTTTATTCTCTTTTAAAACCCTACCAGAGCTTTAGGTTCAGCTGTAGTTCAAGCAAATTACAAGGGAAGGTAATACATGAACTATACGTTTTTTGTCTATATTCAATTAAAGATGTCTTGAATAGTCTACCCATAAGAAATATTTTGTGTTGTAAAACAATATCCTTCAAGGATATCTTGAATTTATTAAGAATATAATCAAATTTTAGACATTTTTCACTATTCAGTCTGTAATCTAAAAATCTTTTAGACTCTAAGAACAATTCATTAGAATTCAACAATACAGTAAAAAAAGTATTGAAGGTTATTGAATTTTTTAGTCAGCTCGTCTATATTTTAAAGTAAATTCATGGTCATAAAACCTAATATGTTTGTTGCAGTCTAGAATGAAATTCTTCTGACAGAAAAAAAAAGTCTATAAATTAATATATAATAAGAAATATTGCACAAATCAAAGGATTCATAAATTTTGATAAATTCATGTTAACACTGAGCCTTAATTTTGGACGGAGAAATAACAGTTATGCAGGCTTTCCCTTTTCTTTAGGTTGACATGAGTTTAAATCTAATTTACTAATTATGCATGATACTGGAGTATATTGACTTTTGTCCAATAACTACATCTTTTTGATTAAGCCAAAGCTTCAACCATTTCCCTTTCAAAAGTGACTTGGGTCCTTGAATCTAGATTCAATAGAAAGCAAAATTGGAAAATTAATACTTACCCTTCCATTAAAACTTTTTGGATATTTAGATACCTGAAAAATTACATCTGGACAGAACATGCCATAAAAAATGGTTATAATGAATAATAGTAATATTTCCCCCAAACTCCTCTTTGTTTGTATATTCTATCTGCTAGTGACCACTGGCAAAAAAACTGATGATTCTATGAGACATGTCCTCTCTTTCATCTGTGATACTTTGAAAGCCCCATTTATCTTTGGCTAAAAAAAAAAATAAAAAAAAACACCCCCAGAATCTGACAACTGAAGGTCCAATTAGAACCTTCAAACTCTAAAAGGACACAATTTGATCTTATATTAGCTATTCACTCTAGGACAGTAACACAAAATACAAGAATAGCTGCCTGGTAAATCCTTAGGCAAGAGAAACTGCAAATAACAGTGGTCCCCTTTGCCCTCTGTGCAACCAGAAACCTCCCATTTCAGAAAGCCCTACAGCCAGACTATACCTTCTCAGTTAATTGAACATATTTCCTGCTTTTGCCACATCCTCATAGTCTATTTTCTGGGAGATGCTGACAAATTTTTCAACAATGTGAAGGTGACAATATCACCTACTATGATTGTGAGTAATGCTCAGCTCTCAAAACTAATTTTAGGTGCTCTGAAGACTCACAGTTGTGTAGGTGCATTGGTTATATTTGACTCGTGTTTGAAAGCTAAATTTACTTTAAAATAAGAGGAGGTTATACAGCAACTACAGGATTTGAAGAGCTTGCCTGCTAAGATAAATCTATATTTTTTTCTTAGATATGATGTGAACATGAAGATGAATGCATTGCTTTCCTCCTTTTTTGTCCAACTTTATTATTTATTATATTTAAATAAAATTAACAAAGACTTTTATTTAACATATAAATGGACAAAAATCCCTTTTCATTCAGGTTTCTTACAGAAACCACATTTTGGCTGTGGTGTGTATGTATGTGTGTTATCTGAGGATTTCTGTGTTCAGTTTTTACTTCTATTTTTTTTAATCTTCGCAAATTTCAGGTTAAATTCAGTTTCTTAGAAGCCTAGTGATGTCACAGGTATGAATTTCCTACATGTTTTGAGAAAATAGTTGGCTAATGGACGAGGGGAAGAGACGTGCCACTGAGAAAATATTTTGCCAGGTATTTGAGAAAATGAAGTTGGACTCATTACTGGACAACGAGAATTCACCAGGAAGAAAGACACCATATCTGCCAAACTACCAGAAAAAGGCTCATCATCCGGGAAGATATTAGAGGATTCACAAACATGACAAAGCTATTGTAAACTAGGATAACAAGTTCTACTACTCATGGAATTACTTCAGCTACTTATGTTGAAACATTAACATATACATGTGGGAACAAGGGCTGTAATTATAGAAGTGTGAACTGCATTTCAGAAATTAGTGATTCTGAGCAAGGGTTAAGAGACAGGAAACTGACCATAAGAGTGAAAAGTGATACAGTAGTAAAAAAAAAGATTAATAACAATTTTTGTAGTATAAATAGTGAATCCATGGTAAGAGTATAAAAAGGAATTTTACCACTAATTGGTCAGATGGATTCCTCAGTACAATTAGTTACATTTTCAGTATTGGTTACATTTCTAAAAGGATGTGGAAAACTTTAAAGGCCATTAAAAAATCCATGAAAATAATTTTAGAGCCAGGAAAGAACACAAAATAATGAAAAAAATTGAAGAGTTAAATTGCTTTACCTTAATCCAAGAGGGGAAAAACAAACAAACAAACAAAACTGCCTTGGTNGTGGGGGTGGGGGGCAGTTCTTGGGGGGGAAGGAGACACTGAATAGTAAAATGGCTTCTCATGCTGGTGGAGAAGAACAGAATGTGAAGGGCAGGTGTGGAACCAAGTATGTAAGGAGGGGTCAATCTCTGGTACTTTGTTTATTTTTACTGTTCCGATGTATTCCTCCATGCTCTGTGTAGAACTGGTCCTGCAGAAGCCTTCTTTCCCTCTCCAAGCTCAGGCTCTCTTGTGTACTGCCAGGACACATCTGGCTCTGCCTTGGAATTCCCAGCCTCAAACTTACTCCTGAAGGTCATGATTTTATCCTTTCTTTACATAATAGAAGTTATAATTCTTTTCAGACTGTAGTGGAATACATTGCCACTATACCACCATCATCCATCTGCAACTCAGCTTGAAAGTAAAAGCATTTACCCATGATGTAGGAGATCTGCGGAGATTCAAGCCCATATCTTCTATGTAACAGTCTGTGTATATAGAATCACTGTGACTGGACCACGGGCCATTTAGCTCTTCCATATAAAACGTTGATGGAAAGAACAATATGTGCCCAGGGACAGAAGGCTGATAGTTTTATACAGGAATGTTTCAGAACAGGTTACTGGAGCAGTTTTGTTGGATTTTGTTAAATGCTTTCAGGCAAAGATATAACTGAAAGCTATGTCTCTCTGTAAGTGCACTAATACATTTAGCAGCCCCATTTTGATGGAGTTACACAGAAACTGCATTTTCAGTGCATTGATCTGTTGGCTGGATTTGAGACACTCTTACCAGATGAAGCTGTTTAAGCGACACAAGATTAGGTACTGGTTCATCAATGGCTTCAAGAATCATTATTCTGGAATTTGAAAGAGTTTAAAAGGTTAAGCAACAGAATGTACTTGAAATTCTTATTGACTTGTCATCAGCATTTCTTTTGTGTATGCATCTAAAAATATTTCTGTAAGCTGCATTTAGCATATCTTTTTCTCAGACTTTCATATACTTTGCTTAACACTAAGATTTTCTATTATGATTGTTATTATAATGTGCACAAGTATAAAGCCATTAAGCTTTTTTTTAAAAAAAAACCCCAAATTTTAATAATAAGGTTTTGTCTAAACACTTTCAGAGATTCACAAAAATTCTAATCTCTCAGGGAATGTTACCCCCAAAAGAGGAAGTTTAAGAAAAAAAAGTAATGGAAGAAAAAAGCAGGGAGAAAAAAGTTGAAATAAAAAGACAAGAAATGTCTGTATCAAAACTCAAAAAATAGCAAACATAACTTCTATTCACAATTAAATTTGTATGCTAAAATGAACACTGTGTTTAGTAGCAAGGCATGTTGTTTGATAGACTATATGCTTAGATTATTTAGAAGAAATTAGATTGACTAACCACTTGGATAGCAAGAGTACACCAATTGAAAAAGGGGTTTTTTTTTCATACCTTATCAGTTTTAAAGGCAACTTGAGAAGCCCATTATTTTGTTTAAAAGAAATTTCTGCATTCTATATTACTTAATATAAGACAAATGCACTTGTTCGTACTTTCAAAGGCTATCTTGTAACAAAACTAAATTTAATTGGCATTCTGTATCTAATTTTTTCTAAATTATGCTGATCTGGATATCTCTCATTAAAGACATCCATAGTTCAATAAATGATCTAATCTGTGAATTGAAGCTCCTAATTTAATTATTCATTCAAAGTTTGAAATCAGTGAGGGTATCCTAATTTCATTCAGTGTGTTCAGAAGCTCCCTTCACATCCTTTGTGGTGCTTTCACAGTTTTCATAGGAGAAGATACTTTGGGATCTCCCCATAGTTAAGTACATATATATCTCTCAGATGAGGTATATATAAAACACACGAGCTAAATGTTCTAATTCCAAAATTTTTCATAGGTCTTATACAATGCACAAGTTTTATATAATGATTAACTTTTTCTTACTTAGATAGACTATGGGAGTAAAAGGTGCAACATGATCCTTAATTGCAACCATTTAATCTTTATGTTAAAATAAATTGGCTCTGTTCCTGGTTCATGTTCTCAGAGAGGCTAATTTTAACACTTCCTCATAAACAAAATGGGTAATAACGATTTGTCTTCAAAGCAATTCCCAGTGCTCACAGGTAACTTAGATTTGAATGTGTTTTTTTTGTGTGTGTGTGAAAATTTTTCAAAAACATTCAGTGAAACACTTTAATCAATATGCATATAATGATTTAAGATTATCTCCTCCATCCCATTATTTTAAAAGGTCACTTGTTTATGACTGTGTATATACAAGGCTTTATTGCTGTTACTGCTACTATTACTAATACTATTTCTTCCAATTCAATTTTATGAGTGGAATAGTTCTACTTGCTTTGACTAACATACAGGTCTGGTCAGCAATTACCAGAATCATCCTCCCATCTTTGTATTTATTTTTACATTACTCTCCTGTGCTTAGATTTTTTTCCCTCTTCTCTACTTTATTTGTTCACCTTAGAGACTATTTTTCTAAGTAAATCAATAACTCCACAGTTCTCGTTGATCTCATTTATTAATAGGCCTACTTTCTCACTGTATTCCCATCTGTCTTTTTTTTTTTTTTAGTTTCTGTATAGCCTTTTATGCAGATTGATATCTGTAAACCTGTGCAAAATTAGATGACTTTGCTGAATCATCAAAACAGTGTTATAGAGGACTACCCATAAGTGCAGGATCCTATCAGTAGTTTTAGAAACTGTAAATATTGATGTGGAAACCAAAACAGGCATGTTGAAAACTCACACATGAAGCTCATGCAGAGAATTTCTAGAGCCTTGCACTACATTTATCAACATTTTATCTCGAAGGCAACCAGTAGTACCATAAAGCATAGCAGCTCTAAGGGCAGACGCTCCATGGCTGAATACATATTGAATGATGTGTCTGCTGCTACCCTGCATTCTCCTGACAGTATACTAGGAATTTGATGCACTGCCTGAAAAAGCTCCAGGAAATCTGAGAGAGTGTTAATTCTTAAATCACAAATTTGACATCTGCGGGAAGTGCTGTTCATCCTTCTGGTGAACCTTACTTGACTTTCTTGCTCGGATGAGCTCAACATCTCTGTGTTCAGCAAATCATTTTCTTCTAAGATTGAAAGATGATGTATGTGTTCCAAATGTTTTACTCAAGCAATAGTTCAAGAAACATCACTAGCTTTTTGAGAAGCTAAATTCATCTGAATTAAATGCAACTTTAACCATCAGAAAGGTCAAGCAACGTGATCAACATAGCAAGTCTTTCAAGGGAAAAGTGTCTTTAAATCCTACTCTGTTCTGTGCTCTGGATGAATTTTAAAATAACTAGTACTGTGACTAAACTGAATAAGCCTAAACAAATAATCCAATGCAGTATTCTGCATGAAAAGGACAATTCGCTACATCATTATGTAACCCCTGAAATGGTTTTGGTCTTTAAAGATAATTTTTGTGGGCTTTTTGAACAGTAGGCATGGCTGGTAAGTCATGTAGCTCTGGAAGGGCAGAAGAAGCCCCTACATGAAACAAAATTATGACCGTAAAAAGAGTTCATGAACAATAAAGACACTAACTTCAGAAAACAGAAAGTCTTTTTAGGAAGTAGTGGTAGCTGTTACCAATGTAAGAAATGATATGACAATCATCCATGATGTTTACCTTTTCTTTATCTTACACTTACCAGAGTGGCATGACCCCCAAGTTCACCAGTCTCTCATGGTGAGTTTTGTAGACAATATATTTAGCCTCTGTATGCCTAAAATTAGTGGAACATAAAAGTGTGGAGAGTTTTGGTTTGTTTGTTTGTTTTTAAATGAGGTATGCTATAGATACTTACCAAATGTGATATATGCATCCATGCCATGTGGCTACAAACTTGAAATATTCTTTAACCAACTGGCCTTAGTTCTGCATATCACTCACTTGCTCTGGAAGATCTCAAGACATGAGCTGAGGGCCAAGAAAAGGGCTCTTGCCTGCATTCAACCTAACCATTAAAGAAGGTCTGCAACCCAAGGTAAGGGAGAGGAAAATAGAATTAAAATAACATTACCTACATTATATGAAAGCACTATTAAAACACAAAGAAAACGTTTCATGATAGATTTAAAAATCTCAGTTCTTATATTCAAAGAAAATTTATAATTACAATTTTCTCAGTGTTCTGAAAAATAAACACATATAATATAGGGACCTTAGTTTTAGGCAAAGGCAAATTCTGCTAATCTTAAGTAATTACTGACTTCAGAGGATAACAGTGATTTCAGTAAAAGCCAGTGAACAGAAATAACTACTTTCTAAGCAAAGGTAAGCTAGACTAGAAAGAAATCTACATTAGATTTGGCCTTCAAATATAAAAGCTCTTAAACTTTAAAACTGCTGCCAACAATCCTGATGTGTTTTCTTAATTTGTTAATTTGTTTCTCTGTTTTTGTTACATTCAAAGCAACAGAAGAATGGAAGAAGCTGTTTTAATAGCAAATCAGTACTTAAAATGCAGAATAATAGATTTATATGTTGACAAAGATTGATAGTGGCAAAGCCATGCTAATCAGGTTAATAATGCTTATAGACAGAAAAGATTAATATGAAGTAATACAGTGCATTAAAACTAAGGAGTTACCAGAACCACTTGCATGACTTCATTTATTTTCTTTTTCTTACTTGTTTAGCAAAATAAAACATTACTTGGAAAGTAAAGCATATGAAACATCAAATATTTGTATGCATCACACATAGCCAAACTCCACTTGCTAATGAATTGCTGATATTTAGCCTGCTCTTTTAGTTACCATGCCTTTAGATAGGCATCCAGCTTTTCCAGTGATTTATCTTCTTGGCCCTACACCTTGTCCTGCTGTTACAATGTTGCCTCCTGCTAGCAGGGAATGCAGGGAAGCTCTTTCACCTCCATGAAGATAATTGCAGAATTTCAGTCTCCAGAGCAACTAATCAATGTTCTACTAGTTTTCTGGAGCACTCAATTCTCCTTNGAAAATCTCATTACATAACAGAGTTTCAGAACTTTTATACATTAAGAGCAAGCACTTTAATAATTCTAAAAGAGCTAATACTGAACTTAATGGATTTTTATGGAAAATACTGTGGTTTTCTTAATTGTTTGTCACTGCACTGCACATACACACATGCTGATATAGAATCCCAAACCAACAATATATCTTCATCATTACTGCTATATTTTTCTTATCCTGAAATCAAATCCTATTTTTACCCAATCTTTAAAGTAATATTAAAATACAACTCTAATTGTAGTGTTATATCCTCTTCTACAAAATCAGTTCATATTTTTCCTACAAATAATATGAAATTAGAATATGTTGATTCATACATTTCAGTATAATCACAAGTTTAGGATCTTGAACTGTGGTTATTTACGTAAGTAGTACTGTATGTGTTTAGGTTCTGTGACAGACCAAAGCCAGTGCTGCTCAGTGCCTGGTAGCCTCAAATATGATCAGTGCCTGCAGAAAACTTGTGGTCTGAGCTGGCTAAAATAGGAACATGCTCTTTCCAGACCACAATTTTGAATGGGCCAGAAAAGGAAGAATTAAATGAATGGAAAAGAAAAAATGAGATTTGGTAGGGAAAGGTAAAACCTTCCTTTCTTTCTACCTGCCTTCCCCATGGATTATAGAAGTAGGAATAGAGATGTGCTCTCTTCCCTTTTTCCTTCTCTATTTTTGTGTTACCTCTTTGGCAGATCACATCCATCCAATTCACGACACCAATGGATATGAGGAAGAAGGTGGCTAGGTTTGAGGGGTCATTGTTATGGGAAGAGGGGAGGTAATAAGGATACTGTGATTTACTGCTTCAGCAAAACAGAACCTCTGGCTCTCAGATGGTGCTGTAAGCCAGCAGATCTCCAGTTCTGTTGGAAAGGAACTAAATCACAAAGGTGAAATGGTCAAACAGCTACGAAGTGTTTCATGTCCTGCCCAGCTACCTGGACTCAAAAGGGAAGACTAAGTTCTAAAATTGCAATAGATCCAACTTCAACAAGATCTGTCACAGCTGATGATTCAGTAAGGGATCAGTTCAATTGCTTGAACGTAGATTTCTATGGTTTGAATTGCCCTAAATATCAGAGATATTTGCATGGGGCTGTCAAATATGGGAAACTGATGCCATTTCAGAGTTGAGACAGGATACCTAGGACACCTCCAAGAACAATAAATCCTTCCAATTGGGCAAATGGATCAAGTCCATACTGTTTAATTGCATGTCTTGTAAATTAGCAAGTTGTATGGTCTTTGATATGCACATCTTCCCCCAGGTTGTTATGATTCTCCAAATCAAAATATAAACACTACTCCTTTGTTCTGACATTGACTATATCCTTATATCAAAAACCTCATCAGAACTGTGATGAAAACATATTCTATTCTGCCTTCCATTTTATATGCATCAGCACCAGTGATTTATGTGCATGCTACTGAACCTCTGAAAAACAAAACATTTTTTGCATAGAAGAACAAACATGATTTTTAAAAAATCTAACTTCAGGGGACTGAGGTATGATTTAAACCAAAATCCAAAGTGAAATTTTTTGTATCCCATCCCCAAGTCACAAACTAGAAGATTCTGATAACAAAATATTTTGGCAAAGGTAGAAACAGGTTAGAACTTCAAAATTTTGTGGTAGGATTCAAGCTTGTTACAAGTGTAACAGGTAGAGCTGTAGAAGTGTTTGGACTCAACATTTTGTTACTCTCAAAATTGCCTTGTGGGCAAAAAGGAACACAGCAAATAGCTGGAGCTGGCAGCACCCAGAGGTCCTTGCCAGGAAGAGTACAAAGTTCATGGCTCCTCCTTAGTCGTGGGTTTATTTCAGTACCTTATATTACCCTGACCTGCGTCCTCTTCACTGGCTCCCAGCCATACTTCTGGTGCAACCTTCCGCAGCTCAGAGGACATCATGGGTGACCACCTATTCTGTGGTGACTGCCAATTTCATCCAGTCTTGTCCATCTGTGACCAGCACAGAGGTTCAGCTCAGGCCAGACAATGGTCTTGTGGCCACCAGGTGGCTGTTAAAGCAGCTGGCACCAGCTCCAGGGAAGCCCCGCCACGTGCTGAGCACAGCCCAAGGTGATGCCTGCCACAATTGTCTAGCAGTAGCAGAATTTCATTTACTGACCATCCATTAAAGGAAGAAGAGCAAGTTATGACATTTGGTTACAAATTTGGCCTTGAGTATTCTTTGAATTCAGAGCTGTTTGGATACAGAGTTTTATGCTGTGCCTCTCAAGATATATCAACAATAACAAACATTGATGCTGCCTGCATTTATTTGCGCTCCTTTGACAGAAACTTCATCTTGTAGAAGGCTGAAGTGATTACTGACCTCTTCTGTAATGCTCTGCTGCCTCTCTATTCTTGCCTGCACTAAGAACTCTTTCTTCCCTAGAAAGATTATTTAAGCCTAACTTGTTATGCATTTTCTTTTTCAAACCAATGGTTTGGTAAATCATTTCAGCGCCAAAACTTCAACACTCTAGAATAATGAAATGCACAAAGTTTATTCTTGGCCCATTCACACATAATCTGTAAGTCAGCCTGTGGGATACAGATGGACATACGCGTTGAACTGCTAGAAATAACACACAAGAATGCAGTGACCTGAGCTACCACATTTAGTATCAGAGCTTCTTCCTCTCTGTTAGATGTTTTGAAAGCTTATGATCATTTAGAATTTTATTGGGCAAGAGACAAGGAAGGATGTGAAAATACGCGTGTTAGAGCAGCTTGTTTTTCAGGATGATGTAAGTAGAGGATGTGAAAAGGAATATGCATTGCTATTGAATTTTAAAAATGGCACCCTTATATATATTCATCTTTCAAAATGGAGGGAAAGAGATTAGGGAAACTAATATTTCTCAAGCTAGACACGAAGCCAAGTTTCATTTCTTAAAATAATTTGTGAATTCTGTCAAGGTATATAGAGCAATAAATGAAACTGACTGCTGCTCTTGCTAATCTGGGATGATGTAAAACATTGGGAAAAGAGTACAGTGTAGTAATTTGTACAGGGAAGAGGAGATGCATTTTTCTGATCTAAAAGAAGAAGTAGCTACTATATCATCCATTGATTAACTATAAATAATTGGCCATAGGTATTAGTACATTTTTAACCTCTGACATGACCTTAGTTTATGAAAATGCTTGCTGGTCTCCTCTCTCCTCCTCCCTTCCAGCACTACTAGCGTGTACACAACAGAGGATGAATCATAGAATTGTCTAGGTTGGAAGGGACCTTTAAGACCATTGAGTCCAAGCATCAATCTAACACTGCCAAGTCCACCACTAAACCATGTCCCTAAGCACCACGTCTTCCTGTCTTTTAAATACCTCCAGGGATGGTGACTCCACCACTTCGCTGCGCAGCCTGTTCCAGTGTTGGCGGTAGAGAAGGGGAAACAAAATTATCTTAAGTCTTATGGGAAAAAGCAAACTCATTATGGAACATTTGGAGGGTCTTGAGAGACATAAAATTTATTATGGAATGTTTTAAATGGATCACAGAAAGTGCAAAACCCATTATGGGATGTTTTGAGGCTTTTTTTTTTTTTTGTCCAAAAGCAGGGAAAGGGAGGGATCAGTGTGGATCAGGGAGGACAAGTCATTGGAAATCAGAAAGGAGGAGGTTAAAAGGAGCTAGCAGCATGTAAGCAGGAGCTGTCAGTGCACATGTCTGACTGAGTCCCTGCATGATCACAACTGTCAGACCCATCTTCTTATTAAACTCTATTCCTGACTGTTTTCTCTGTGTGTTCTGTCTTCAGGGTGTGTGTGTATATATAATGGCTAGGAAACTTCAGTCTGGACTAGCTGGTGAGCGGGAAGAGGTCAGGTGCCAGCAACTGGAGGAAGTGCCATTGGTCGTAGCGGCTACCAACTGGAGGGACTGGGATCTGGGCCCAATTGCTGGAGGGACTGTGTGAGTTTGTGACTGCTAGAAAACTCCTATCCTGATTAGACCGGCAGTAGGAACAGGATCAGACCATCGAGGTTGTTCATGTTTGTGTGAGTGCTGTCGGTATTTGTGTGTGTGTTTGTGCACATGCGCACATATGTAAGTGAGAAGATTGAAATATAGAGCAGTGTTATCTGTCGAGGGAAGAGATTGTGATTATATGAAGTATATATGAAGATTTTTAGGAGACTGTGGTGACTGAAATCTTTGCTAAACTCTGGCAATTTAGTGTAGTCATAGCAAATAAAACCGCAGTTTAAAACTACTTAACTGTGATATAATTATAACTACCAGAGAGTTATAATTATAACCATGGCAGAGGGTAACTATAACAGCCTTAGCATCATATGGTCGTATAAGTATTATTGTCATAGTATTATGGCTGTGACAGGCACTACCAAATCCCTGAGTTTTCCTAATGCACCAGGATGAGAGGAAATGGGTTCAAGTTATTTCAGGGGAGGTTTAGACTGGATATTAGGAAACATTTTTTCACTGAAAGGGTTATTAAACATTGGAATAGGCTGCCCAGGGCGGTGGTGGATTCGCCATCCCTGGAGGTGTTTAAAAAAAGGATAGTTGTGGTACTTAGGGACATGGTTTAGAAGTGGTTTTCTCAGGGTAGGTTAATGGTTGGACTTGATGATCTTAAAGGTCCCTTCCAACCTCAGCAATTCTATGATTCTATGATTCTAAGATCTGCAAGACTCCTTTATTAGACCTTAGAGTCCCCATTCATGGCATGGGGTATGGAGGGATATCTTGCCTGCTGTTGGGGTCACCTGGAGATAGTTACTGTTGTAACAGCTGATTCTCAGCTGCTGGCATTTTCAGTGATGATCCTTTTTTGCACCATTTGAGGTGTCTTTTATCCTGTCAAGATTCTGTGACCTGTGCCCTTCCACTCTTCACTTCCTCAGTTTTCCAGACTGATTGTTCGTTGTTTGTGCTGCGGCAACTGCCCAGTCCAGTGATAACTGATCGCCGTGTCCTTCTGTTTCCTCCAGGGACCTGATTGCCCAAAATTGAGTCAGAAGTAACTGCTCTTTTTTCCTTTGCTCTTCAGCTCTCTTAACCATTTTGCTACTGCATTAGTTTTCCTATATTCTGTTTATTGTGCTTAATCAGCAGTTTGTTAGTTCTTCAATATCATCACAGCCTGTAGATATTTTAAAACCCCATGTTAATACTAGATCAATGATTTGGTTAGTCCTTGTCTCACCACAAGTAATGCTGAATATATTTTTCCAGGGTTACCATAAACTATATCAGGGAACATTTTAGTTTTAACAGCCCCCTCTTCCCTACTGTGGTGGCTACCAACAGTATGTTGAGGCATACCATGTGCCAGTGGCTTGCTTTCCCTGCAAATCATGCTAAGGTCTATCAGTGTGTCCTTTTTCCATTCCCTGGCTATGGATCCAAGACCCATTTGTTGTTCTTAAATTTTCTCTGTTAGAGCATGTGTGTGTACATGTACTCATGTGTCCATTGGGAATACGTGCACAGGCTTCTCACTAGCTGAGCCTGGGGAAGGGAAAACACAGCAGCTGCAGCTGTTGAGCTGGGATGGAAAACACCTCCTCTATCTTAGAGTCAAACAATTCAGCTTCCTAAACACATTGTCTATCCTGTCCCCAGCTGAGTCATTTCATGTGAGCAGCTACTGAATTGTGATGTCTCTTGTCACACAGACAGAAGAGAGATTTTTAAGCCTCTTTTGCTTCTTTTTGATGAATAAAAACCAAAGAAGGTCTATGAATATATATATACCATTGTCCTGTATCTATATAAACAAAACTCCATCACATATCAAGTGTTCCAGCCAGCTTCTCTTACTCAAGATCACCGTTAAACCTCCATGATAATTTTGATTCCATCCTTTCATCACTGAAGAACTCCTTTTTTGGGGAGGAGTTCTTAAAACAGAGTCTGTTTAAGATTGGTTTGAAATACTAACAGAAGTTTTAGATCTATGAATTGTATTTGAAAGAATTGTTCAGAAGCATGTGAACAGCTGTATTTGTCTTTTGATCAGTCAGTTTATGAAAACAATATGTTTCATGCTACATAATAGGGCTAATAGGAATATTATGGCCAAAAAGACCTTGCTGATAACTGATAAGAAAAATATGCTTAAAATGTAATACCTAGGACTCTTGCAATGAAAATCCATTGAGAGAATGAATATACAGGGTTTTTTTTTCCCTAATATTCCTATCCAGGTTTATTACTTACCACTCATTTTTAATAAAAAGACATCAAAATCTTCTTCATATCAATAATTGTTATTTTCTTTGATGATAACATCTTACTATATCAGTGTTTAAAAATAGTGTGATCTTAGAAAATTCTGTGTGTTCTATTATATTATTTTGTATGTGGATTGGTGCTTTCTAAGAAGCAATTTTATTTATTAGAAGTGGATAATGACAGCATCAGGGATTCTGACCCTACAGAATCATAGAATCATAGAATGGTTACAGAATCATAGAATCATAGAATGGTTAGAGTTGGAAAGGATATTAAAGATCATCTAGTTCCAACCCCCTGCCATGGGCAGGGACACCTTCCACTAGACCAGGTTGCTCAAAGCCCCATCCAGCCCGGCCTTGAACACGTCCAGGGATGAGGCCTCTCTGGGCAACCTGTTCCAGTGCTTGGCACTATGGATTGGCAACTTCATCCACCAGTTCCCTCAGGACCTGCAGATGAATCTCATCAGGTCCCATGGACTTGTGCATCTTCAGGTTGTTCAGCTGGTCTTGAACCTGGTCTTCTACAGTGGGCAGTACCTCATTCTCCCAGTCCCTGCCTTTGCTTTCTGCAACTTGGGCGGTATGGCTAGAGCCCTTCCCAGTGAAGACTGAGGCAAAGAAGTTATTGAGTATCTCAGCCTTCTCCATGTCCTGAGTGACCAGGTCTCCCGTTTCCTTCCTGAGTGGGCCCACATTTTCCCTCGTCTTCCTTTTGTCACTGACATACCTGTAGAAGGCTTTCTTGTTGCCCCTGATGCCCCCAGCCAGATTTACCTCTATCTGGGCTTTAGCTTTCCTAAGCTGATCCCTGGCTGTTTGGACACTTTTTCTGTATTTCTCCCAGGCTACATGTTCTTCTTTCCACCCTCTGTAGCCTTCCTTTTTCTGTTTGAGATTGTCCAGGAGCTCCTTGTTCTTCCATGCAGGCCTCCTGGCATTTTTGCCTGACTCTGTGTTTGTTGGGATACATCGCTCCTGAGCTTGGTGGACGTGGTCCTTGAGTATTAGCCAGCTTACTTGGGCCCCTCTTCCTTCCACGGCTTTATCCCAATGTACACCAGCAAGCAGATCCCTGAGGAAGCTAATGTCTGCTCTCCTGAAGTCCAGGTGCTTACTATGCACCCTCCTCACCATCCAAAGAATCTCAAACTCCACCATCTCATGGTCACTGCAGCCAAGGCTGCCCTTAAGCTTGACATTCCCCACCAACCCCCTCCTTGTTGGTGACAACAAGGTCCAGCATGGCACCTCTCCTCATTGGTTCCTCTATCACTTGAAGAAGGAATTTATCATCAACACTTTCCAGGAACCGCCTGGATTGCTTATGACCTGCTGTGTTGTTCTTATGTTGCAAAGAAAATCAAGGTGAAGTCTAAAAGAACTTCTTATTGACTTCATTCTTCTCATTTGGCACAACTTTCATTCTGTAATCATTGGGATAATATTTACTTAAGATGCTTGCATATGCTTCAAACCCTTATGGCTTGTCAACTTAACCTGGTTCACCTGCTTCCCATGTCTGCATATTTCTTTGAAAACCTGAATTAGTGTATTAGCTCATTACTAAGCCTGCAAGTTTCCTGAAGTTAACTACATATGCTCAGAAATGCACCTGGTTCCTATCTAACATTCTGGTTTTATCCAAGGCTTGAACCCTTAAAGCTTAAGTTTCTGGAAGCCCAGAAGTTTAAGATATTTGCAGACAGGAACAAAAGAAATTAGTGGGCAAGGAGAACAAGGGCTGTGTTAAAATGACTCTACAAGTCTTCAGACTTTTTCTAAACAGGGACATAGTAAGATGTTTAGACAGTATGGAAGGTAGACTCAAATTATCCTCCTCTCTATACTAACACCAAAATAAGGATTGAAAAATCACTTAGCATCAGATCAATAGTCTAGTCATTCTAGTTGGTCATTCATGATTTGGAATATGTGGGCTGCAATATCAAGCCCTTTGAAGTCCTTTAAATACTTGTGGGATCTGTACCATTAATATGTAAAATCACTCTAAATTACAGAATAATAAAAGAATTTTCATTAGGTTGTTATGAGGAATGCTTTACAAAGATCTTTCATTAAGACAATATCAAGCAAAATGTTTCTAAGTCCTTTGGGAAAACCGAAACAAAAACAAAAACCAAGAGAAACATAAAAATAATTTGTAACAAGGATTTAAAGAAGATCCCCAAATTATTATAAGACAAAACAGTGAGTCAGGATATACAATGGGTTTAACTTCTTCAGGCTTGTGCAGGTTACTGTATTCCATGTGCAGTGGTATTTTCTAAAATTACATTAAGTATTTTACTTTGACTTTCAGAGATTGTATTTCACATCATTAAAATCAGCTTCAAGCTTTCCACAAGCTGTCCTTCAACAAACCCAAATGCAAATAAATCCAACACATAAGGACATAGAATACAGATCAGACCTTCAGACTGGGAACTTAATTTTTAAAACAGTGCCACTGAAAAGGGTTATAAAGCCTCATCAATCAAGGAAGTAAGAATTGGACTGACTATAAAGACATGTAGAGATACCTCACACCATTTAGTGGCTGAACAATGAAATAGTATGTGAAACTTAGTGGTGATAAATTCCAACTGATGTACATGAGGAAAAAAAATAATTCCTAAACTAAGACAGAAAACAGTGACTCTAAGCTTGCCATTACTACTACGAGTGAAATATTTGGGTTATGATAGATAGTTTTGTGAAAAAACATTTTAGTGTATAACAGCAGTTAAAAAAAAAAAAGTAAATAATTTTTCATTCCTTTCCTTATATTGGAAAAAACATTAATTTCACTATATTAATCTTGTTTGCAAACTGCATTCATATCTTAAAATTGATATGGTATAATGGAAAAGATATCAGACAAGGGCAGTAGGGGTGTATTACCTTCTGTATTAGACACCTGGAAGTAAAATTCACTCTGGAAAAAAAAAAAAGATAAATAAGGAGTAATATAAGAGAAGTCTACCAAATTCATGTGTGTTGTGGAGAGGTTAGGTAGGGAATTATTATTGTTTCTCTTTTCCAGTATAGAGAGTGGATAGAAGAGGCGTGAAAAATAGTAGAAAGCACACCCACAAGAAGCCAAAGGAGGTGAGACATGAGGCAACTGAGGTGCGGACCTCCCTGCTGTAGGTTGCTGTAGAATTGGCTCTGGTTGAAGGAAAGGCTGAGCAACTTTCTGAGGGTTACTAAATACACAGAAACCAGGTCTTAGTCAATAAAACCTTGACTGCAATGGATTAAGAGCTGGAGGGGTTTTCAAGGGGATTTCCATATGTGCTCACTCTGTTCTTATATTCTTGTCTGCATATTCATTTATGGCCATTGTCAAATGCAAATGCAGTGCTAGCTGGACCCTTACCCTGTAAGACTGTATTTATCTCTCATCCTTTTATGATGAACTACTGAATAAGATTGCTCTGTGTGCTGCTGCAGTGAAATAATTTTATGCAATTCTCCACTATCTAAACAGTGGAAGATTGCAATGTGGTAGGGACAGCAGGGATTCTGCCCTTTACTCCAAGCAGTGTTGGGCTGTTGCAGGAGCACTATACATGCTTTTCGTCAGTTCTTCAGAAAAAATGTATTGCAAAAATGAAAAGTGGTCAGAAAAAAACTCTATGAAAACCTTTATCATGAGGGATTAAAGAAACTTGAGGGATTAAAGAAACTCAAGTGATCCAAGAAAAAGCTAAAACAGTCTTCTGATCACTGTCAGCAGGTATACATACCAAACAGAAGAGATTTTTGATGAGTACTAATCTGTTAGTGGATTATACTCCTCGACTGAAGCCCAGCACAGCATAGAGCACTAGCTAGCTGCCTTGCTAGTGACTGTTTTGATGCATGATCTGTACAGTGACTCTGCAATTACTGTGTTAAAAGGCTACAGTGTAATCAAGGGAATTAGTTAATTTGACCTTTTATAAATCTCTATTTAAATCATACATCCTGTTAGGGAAAGAATATATTTCTAGATAAATGGATTTATTCAGACATCAAGAAAATCTTGATATGTGAAATTTTAACTAAATATATTTATGTATTTCCATTGTAAAAGAACAGGAAAAGGCAAACTTCAAAATCATGAGAAGCACACAAATGAATTCTCAGAATTGTGGTACAGACTTTAAACATATAGTTATACTTTCAAAGAACAACTTATGATTTTGAAAACAAATTCACAACTGAATTATATTGATATGTTAAATTTATTTCACTTTCTAGTCTGTTTGTAAATGTTGTATGTGGATTGCTATAAACAAAGTATGTAACCCTCTGCAGGATAATTAACTTTTACTTGTTAGTGTTCTTGTGATTGGGAAAAAATGAAATTTAAAAAAAACAATAAGCAATCAGTGGAAAAGATGCCCACTAGCATCACTTGTAGGAAATCGAAATCTATCCAGTTCTTCTTACTGAAGAGAAAATATTGTATTTCTTCATTCCCATGAATGAAAGTGCTGCATTTTGAGTCCTAATGTAATTCAAACCTCCTATTTGTACATTGAAACTGCTTATTTATAGATAGAAGAATTACTAAAGAAACACAAATTTAGAAAGGAACAAACATTTTAAGGGATATATCATAAAGTATTTGGAGCCTTATATCTGGACATCAAGGGAAAAAATGGTTAGAATGAACATTTATCTTTCGTTCCAAAACACAACTGAACTTTCCTTGCTCACGAATGGTGTTGTTGACAAGAATAATAAATCTCCTTAGATGGGAGCCAAAATTCATGCTAAAAGCTATACAGCATAATCTGGAGCTACCATTTAAATTAGTTGCCTGGCAGAATTGGCAAGGATGGATTAAGAGATTTAATGTAAACATCCTGGAAACATGAGGAGAGAATTAATGAAAACACCATTTTGTCTGAGATATTCAATGACATAACATGTGTTTCACATCATTTACAGCTGTACCTCATGGTATCCTGGGAACGAAGAATGCATTTAGCTCTCAAATGTATCAATTGTAGAGCTGTTTCCCTACTTGGAAAGGAAAATCTATACCCTGGGACAGACTATAGGAGGAAAATACTGATGACAACTGACTGTTATGGCTGGCTGATATTAAATTAATCTAGCTGAAATTTTATGCAGGAAGAACAAATTTAGAGAGAACATGAAGCAGCTTGTCGTCCATACCAGTTTCAATACAAAAATAAACTGAAAGTGACTTAACCTGTCAAAAAGGTATTAGTCAGAGTACCACGGAATGACTGTTCTCCAGTAAGTATTAGTGTTCAGGCTTTTACAGGAGTAATGGAGAAAAACAACTTAGGTTGTGCATAGAAGGATTTTAAAAATTCTTTTTTATTTTGTGGTTCTTTTTTATTTTATGGTTTGATTTGTTAGTTTGTTTTGTTTTGTTTTTTAATTTTGGAACATGTCGTTCTTGGTGTCTGTGCTTATTGAAACTCAGCTACTATCAGGAGCAGCACTTTTAACCAAGAATTTTCTACTGAAACTAGTACAGCGAAAGCTTTGTCCTGGAAATGGAAGGAGACTGGGATAGGGATTTTGACTTGTTGGGAAAAAAAAACAAACCCAAACTATTTTATGCCTAAGATTACAAGGTGTTCAATTTTGGATAACCAGTTCTTAATGCAGAGTCACCAACCTAACTTTAGATTCCTAAAGAGCAATTCCTTCATCAATTATTTTAAATTCAGTATTAGACACGAAGGGTACATACAATCAGTGCGGAAGAAAAGGAAGGTTATCTTAGATTTAACTAGAAGACGTTTTGGGGCCGTGTTGCTCTGTAAAGAGGGGGCAGGGGCTGCCCTTACCCAGATGCAGCTGGTCCCAGCTGGCTTCACAATGAACCCATGACAAACACAGCTGAGTCCATTAGCCAAACTGGTGGTGCCTCTGTGGTAACATATTTTAAAAAAAGCAAAATTTCAGGGAGCAGAAGGGAATGGGGGGTGGGGTGGGTGGGAAGGAAACATAACAAATGATCCTGTGAACACCAAGGTCAGAGAAAAAGGAGGGCAGAAGCTACTTTAAGCACTGGAGTAGCAGTTCCCCTGCAGCCCATGGTGAGGACCACACCAGAACAGCTATCGACACTGTAGCCTGTGGAGGTCCCCACACTGGAACAGGTGGATATTTCCTTAAAGAATTGAAGCCCATGGAGAACCCATGCTGGAGCAGATATTCCTGAAGGACTGCAGCCCGTGGAAGACCCATGTTACAACAGATTTATCTTGGAGAAAGGACCCCATGCTGGAGCAGAGAACAGCTTGAGGAAGCACAGAGTAAAAGAGATGAACTGTTATAAACTGACTGTAATGCCCATTCCCCATCCACCGTGCTCTGCTTGGGGAGGGGGAAGCAATAGAGTTGGAAAGGAAAGTATGAAGATAAGCCTGGGGAAAAAAGGTGTAGGGGGAAGGTACTGTTATAATGTTGTCCTTGTATTTCTCTTTCCAAATCTGTTTTAACTGGCAATGAATTAATTTACTTTTGATGAGGTCTAGACTGTTCTGCCCTTGATGGTAGAACTGTTAAGTGATCTCCATGTCTTTATCTCAATCCACGAGCTTTTTCATATTATTTTCTCCCCTTATCTTGTTGCACAGGGGGAGTAAGAGAGCGACTGGCTGGGTGTCTGGTAGCTGGAAAGCTCAGCCTGGCACAGCAGCATAACAAGTCAGAAAAACTGGAATCTTCTTTCATGGAGACAATCAACACTTAGACAAGACCCTGAACTACCTGATTCAGCTTTGAAGTTAGCTCTGCTTTGAGTAAGAGCTCGAACAAGATGACCTCAAGAGTTTTGTTCAACTTAAATAATGTTGTGATCCTAACTACAGAGGGATTTGTTTAGCATTCATATTTTCATTACATTGTATGAAACTATTTGAACATAGTCTCACCCTATTCAAGCAAAATCAGGTTTTCCTGTCTCAGGAGAGATAATCTATAGGTATTAACTGTGAAATAAATCTGCTTTGAGATGAGCGCTAGAAACATAATCTTAATGGAGTCCCAGTATTTTATTTTTTAACCCAGATTTGAAGATATTAGTTCCCCTCTCACTTCTGTCCACCAGAAGAGAAAATATGAACATCATTTCTTTAGCCTTAGTTCCATTGCTTAATCAGATCAACACTTTTAAAGTGTTATCCCCCGGTTTAACACAAGACTAGGAATAAATCTCATCTATTTCATCTTCAAAATCCACACAGACTGAGAAGGCAGAGTAAAAAAATCTTCCAAATAATTTACTTAACTATAAGAATAAATATAAAACCATGACTGGCTAGCATAAGTGGTCCCTAAGAGACTCTGGAAAAAGTGCAGTAAAAACTGAGACACTATGTTTTAAACCATTTCTCTATAGACTTCACTGGTGAATAGTATGTGTAAGACTTGCAGATCTCTTTTTCACCCTCACAATACCTTTTCTGCCCTAATGTTTCTTAGTTTACCTGTTGCTGTATTAAATACTCCATATAGTTTTAAGCTCCAGCATAGCACGTTCAATTAATTAGCATTTAAATGCCCACTTGTAGGGTATAAGCAATGGATAGAAAACAAGCTTGAGTGACCCATAGCAACTAACTCTTCACCAGAGGAAGATAGCTGAGGGCAGAATGGTGACTTGTGCCCTAAGACTTGTTTTAATTCCCAGATAAACTAATTGTGTTGTCCTCCAATTAAAACATATGCATAGACTATCTTATTTGTTCACACATTTGTTCATGATACATGTAAAAAAGAGTTTTTTGTATTCTACAAGCTTTTGCATGTCTGAATGTAAAGTTACTTGACACAGGAGAATAAATTACTTATCTGTTTTTCACAGAAATCTACTATTCACAATGTGTGTGTTATTCAGTAGGGAATTGCTAAATGGATTAAAACGACAATAGGAAGTTTTCCGCCAACACCTTTATTAAAGGAAAGAGCATTCATATAGCTTAATCCAATTACTTAAACTACTCAAAGCATTGCGCAGTGAACAAGAGAATGTACCAAGAGATAGAATTCTGGCTGTATTACTTCATTGTTTCTTCCTTTAATTAGTTTTTGAGTAAATTTAGAGATTATAAGAAGTGTTCTTAATTACAACACTAGATACAGAGGTCCAAGATGCAGCTATCTAAAATAGGACCTAGCTTCCTTAATAATAAATATATTAATAAACAAGATCCTTAAAATAGCACCTCATCAGTTGGTTAACCCAAGGTGTCTAACATCTATGGGATTTTACAATTAAAGATTATACATTCCTTTTTTTTTTCTGAATATCAGTTAAGTTTTATGGGATATTATTAAGAAAGAGAAGCATGTATTAGTGAAGAAAGTACTTCAAAATATGATTCTATTATTTTTATATTTTGTACAAAAGGCATCTTCCAGTTTTCCTATATGTAAATGAGAGTGACTTCCTGCCTTTAAAATCTAGAAAGTTATTGTAATAAGCAAACAATATATACTTCAACATATTCTTTACTACAATAATAAAACAAAATGCAGTTTACCATTCAATTAGGATGTGGAGGGTTGACCTTGGCTAGCTGCCAATCTTGGATTGTTCTTGATTTTAAAATCTTCTATATCTCAGTAAAAGACAAAAATGACACACAGTCCAGTATATTAGCTAAAATCAAACAAAATATTCTCCTCCAAGAACTCATTCCTGATTTTTCGTATTTCTAAGTACAAATATGACTGCACTACCTGTTGTTTTATGTGATGCAAATTCACCTAGTGGGTGACACACTGACTCAGAGGTCTTGAATTCTAAAGAGGCAAGGAAAGAAGTTTCAACTATTGGCTAGTAGAAATGGAGTTACATCTCCAGTCTTCTGCCTTCTCACTTCACTCCCCAACCACTAGTTAGTTCATGATGCAAAAAGTAATTCTCTACAGTATTATCTATTTTAAATACAGGTGTACAGATAGGTATAAGATTTGTCAGAATGCCATTTTCGTTAGAAACAAGAAGTAACAGACATACCAATTTAAGAGTATTGAGTAGTCCAGGTTTCTTTCTCATTGCACAATTTTACTTCACAGATGAATAAAGTTCTGTCTGAAAAATCTGCAGAGATACCTTCAAACCTCAACCATTCAGTGATTTTGTGAATGTAGAAACAAATATTTTTATGAAGAATTAAATATATAACCTTTTTCCAAGCACTTTGAAAATCACATAATTACCTGGAAAATCAGATAAGTAAGATGGGTCACAAAATGGCTTTAATACTGCTGTGCTTTTCATTTTACATGAAGTTAGCAGAGTAGTCATACAGTTTTTTCTTCTGTGTTTAAGAATCAAGACTAACTTCAAGGCTGTTTTAGGCTACTATAAATGACAATCTTTTTCTCTTTAAATGACAACTTGTTTCTAAAAATTCTAACTGAGCTACCAGTTTGCATTTTACAAAACTGGCCTTTACATGATTACTCTTAATGTTTAAAGAATAAAATTGGGTTGACTACTATCTTCTCGGGTAAGGAGCTTCAAAGAGCACTTAAAAGAAACTGATTGAGTATATATGTAGGAATATATAACAAAAAACCATACACTTTTCTTTAGAGTAAACTATAGGACTTTAGTGGCACTGATCTGGTGCAGCTTCTATTAGTGGACCTGTCGCTTTCCTGCCATTTTTTTCCAGTACATCCTTATTTAAAAAAAAAAAAAAAAGTGAAATTACTTGGAAATTTCTATGGCCAGAATAAAGATTTTCTACATTTTGAGTAAGTTGTGACATTGAATTCTTCAAAAATATAAATCACTGATGAAGAAAATAGTTGTCCATAAGAATAGATTCTATAGATACAACCAATGCAATAGCATATCTAATAACTGCTGCTGCAAAAAAAATAAATTATTAGCAAATGATAAAGGAGTAAAGGATATTGTTGGGTTCTTTCAGATATTCAGTAAAGTCATCAGTTTCAACTTGTTGTACAGAAAAATCTCAGAAACGGGTGTAAGTAGACATATTTTCTATAAAACTTAAAAGCTGGAAAAAACATGACAACAGCATTTTTGAAATCTTAAGAATGCAAACTTATCACTCATGGGTTCAGTAAGAAATTGTTAAAGTCCTACACTCTCCCACAAAACATGATGAATGATGCTAAAGATAGAGAATAAATGGCTTGTAACAAATTAGTGTGGAGCTGAAGGATGAGACTCAAAAAATGTGACTTTGATGAGATACCAAATATTCTAGGGCTTCTGCCTGTAACTATGCACTGAAAAGTGCACAACTAGGGAAAAATATACCAAAGAAATAGCAGATATTCATCACTATCAAAAAGGGAGACATTATCAAGAGTATAACATATTTGGAGATCCTAAAGTTTCATAGGTGCAGGACCACATGATGGCAACCCCTTAGATGCTTTGAAATGTTATTTCACTTAAAAATACAGTACCAGAAGCTCCAGGCAAACACAGAATAGCTGAATTTTCAAGTTTCAATGCTACATACCCATAATACCAAGAAGGCTGTTCATCTTGCTCAGACAGTGCTGTTGCAGTGTTTAACCTTATTTGCACCTTGTCTCATTAAGTAGTCTCTGTGATGACTGTAAATCATTCTTGTAGAATGTAGAAAGGCAGTTAAGCAGACAGTTTCTGAAGTAACATACATACATCTGAGGAGAGTGCTAGGAAAAGCTGTTCACCACCACCATTCTTTTTTCCCTGTGCTGCCACTTTCTTGTGATGATTCTTAGAACACACATAGCCTTGCAAGTGGGAAAGGGGTAACATTTCACTAGCCAAAATGCTTGTCTTGATAAATATTTTCCAGCCATAATATGTTATCTTTACATTTTCCAGAATGTTTTTCATTTACATACATGCACATACACTCATATATATGTTTGTTCATCTCACATTCTTAAAGTAGAGGCACCCCATGCAGCACTACAGGCTTGGGGGAGAGTGGCTGGAAAGCTGCCTGGCAGAAAAGGACCTGGGGGTGTTGGTCAACAGCCAGCTGAATATGAGCCAGTACTGTGCCCAGGTGGCCGAGAAGGCCAACAGCATGCTGGGCTGTAACAGAAATACTGTGGTGAGCAGGACTAGGGAAGTGATCATGCCCCTGTACTCGGCACTGGTGAGGCTGCACCTTGAATACTGTGTTCAGTTTTGCACCCCTCACTACAAGAAAGACATTGAGGTGCTGGAGCATGTCCAGAGAAGGGCAATGAAGCTGGTGAAGGGACTAGAGCACAAGTCTTATGAGGAGTGGCTGAGGGAACCGGCGTGGTTTAGTTTGGAGAAAAGGGTGCTGAGGGGAGATCTTATTGCTCTCTACAATTACCTGGAAGGAGGTTGTAGCGAGGTGGGCGTCGGTCTCTTCTCCCAAGTAACAAGCGATAGGACTAGTCTTTTTTTCAGTGGTGCCCAGTGATAGGACAAGAGGTAATAGGCACAAACTTGAACACAGGAAGTTCATTCGAAAGGTGTGGCAGAACTTTACTTTGAGGGTGGCAGAGCACTGGAACGGTGGTGATTTTGGCAGTGTTAGGTTGATGGTTGGACTCAATGATCTTAAAGGTCCCTCCCAACTCAGACGATTCTTATGATTGTTTCTACCCTGTCTTAACATTAGGAACACAGAATGATTTCTTATTAGAAAATGCAAATGGCTGTAGTAGTACTTAGACTGCATTGGTTTTGTCTATCTGTAAATGGATTATGGGCTCTCAGGATAAATACCTGCCTTAATGATCACATAAATTACTTCTACTGGCAAATTTTATTAAAACAGAAGCAAGTAAAAAGGATATTATTTTTTAAAATGTTTTATAAATAAAAGGTATTCCTGATTGTTATATGTAAATGTCCATCATACTCTCAATGAAAATAAATAAATAGAACAAAGAATTTTTTTATGCCAAGGTAGAGCAAATGCATGTCTTGCTTCCTGACTCATGGTTATCCAACAAGTTTGCCTACAACAGGAGACTTGCATAGGTGTCAAATGAAGACGTATAAACATTTTCAACTAATTCAAAGTGAAAAACTATAGCTTTTAGGACAGTTCATAATTTAAATTTATATATCTGTATCCAGCTCTTTCCCCTGAATCGTTTGCAATTTAGTAATAAATATTGCTCCTTACACATTCTCTCCTGCTGTTTTTTTCTTAAAAGAGTTGGAATCGTGTGCACCACCTGTTTAATTTGCATCCAAGAACATCTTAGAATGTCTTATAAAGCCATAAGATTTCTGGTTTTGTTACAGTTTTCCCATCTTCCCAGTTTTTCAGCAGTTCCTCAGCTGAAAGTAATACACATGAGAAGTCAAATTTGCCACCAGTAACAAAAGTTGCAAAGGAGTGAATGATATGTACTGTTTAAAAAATTGACTTCAAGTTCTCTTTGCAAATCTTCTGGGGTTTTTCTGAGAAGTTTTCATGTCAGAAACCACTGAAGAAGAGAAAAATGAAAGGCATTTTTAGCTACTACAAAACATAATTGTTATTATTTTTATTTTGTTTTTTAATCCAACAGAAAGACTAACTTTCCCATATTCTTACTTTTTTTGGATCATATGAGAATGTGTTTATCTGTGCATGAGCTGTAAAATATGATAAATACTGAACCACAAAAAGCTTGCAGATGATCCCAAATGTCAATGTTGACTGTGAAGAGCTGGGAAAAAAAAATTAAAAAATCACAACATTGAGTGATAAAGAGATTAAACTGAACAACAATGCAGCTTTTCATAAAATAAAACTTCTATACCAACAAGAAAAGGCTCGATTTAAAATATTCTGATTTAAGAAAGTAATCTTGGAAACATTATTGTTAGTTTTCAAAAATCATCAGTTTAATATACAGAAATGGTAAACATGACAAAAAATGAAATAATTTTTATCCTATGGTCTTGAGAATTAAAGAATGCTTGGAGAAGGACAAGAAAGTATGCAATGTTTTCCATGTGAAGACAGATTAATAGTCTAGATTTTATACTTTGGGAAACAAACGAGCAGAAGATATGACACAGGTTCATATGTTCTAAAAAGTATAGGCAGTGATGATCCATTTTTTCCTAATTCAAGAACTATGGGGCAGCTAGTGAAGTCCGGAATCAGACTGGCAAGAAAGGAGGTATTTTCCACAAAACACAAAATTATATTATGGAATTCATTTGGCACACAACATTCTGGAGATCAAAAGTATAAGTTTGTCCAAAATCAATCAAAAGTTTAAGTGAAAAAGGTATGTCTCTTGGTATTAGACAGGATGATCAAAATTCCTACGGTTGTTGAAACCTTTGAGAAAATGAGGAGAAGTTTAATGTTGATGTATTCTGCTATTGTATTTTTACCTAAATGTCTTGAAATGCAACTTGAAAGTGAAGCATAAAGCCTGAATGATCTTTGGCTTGACCCATGAAGCAAGTTCAAAGCCTTTCGATTATCTTTTATTTTATTTTTGCCCTTCAAAGATACGTCATGAAGGTTTCTCAACATTTTTAGAAGCTGCATTTCAGTGTCCCAGAGTACCTATCAAATTTAAGAATGCTTAACAACAATTTTGATCCTTTTTTTTTTTTAATTTTAAACACTTTATCTCACTATTATATTTTTTAAATTAAAAAAAAAAAACAACCACAAAACCCACAGCACTTCAATAAGATAAATTAAATTGAGCCTTGGGAGCAAATGAATATTTGCTGCATTTTCTTTCTCAAAGAAAGGTGAATAAAAATTCCTTAATGTATTGCTACATCTATCAATTTGGACTAGCAGTGACTGAAAATAGCTACTTTTAAGCAAAAAAAAAAAAAAAGGGAATTTTCCAGTTATAGCTGTTACTTGTTATTTGCTCATGCAGAAAACATGACTAACTTCAAAATTCACTTTATCTCTCAAATCAATTGAATTTGAAACTTTTCATAAAAAAAAATCAGGTAACAAAAGTGTTTGGTATTCCACTTCACTCCTTGATATTTCCTTGTCACAAACAATTATGGGTCACACTCTTCATGCTGAAACATAGGACAAAATGTTGATGAGGTTTTATAATGGAAGCTCACTCAGTGTGACAACAGTAACTCCAGGAAAGGGCCATATTTACTAAGGCACTGTCTTGGTTTGAGGTAAAATAGAACCAATTTTCTGTTCAGTAATTTTACTTTTCGGTGAAGCCTCTTTTAGCTCTCTTTAACAGCATATTTTTCAGACAGTGTCCACTTCTGGCAGTGTGGTCTGATGTTTATAGTGAATACCAAGGGATGGTATGCAGAGAGGCTCCTGCTTATACTTACTGCTATAACAACCAAGGTCAGCTAACTTTGTTATGCACCAAGTTTGAGGGTTGGAAGTGCAAAAGCATAGAGGGGTCGCACTTGTGGGAAGGAGCAGACAGGGCAGGTGACCCAAAACTGACCAACAGGGTATTCCATCTTGTCTGCCTCATGCTCAGTATAAAAGTTGAGGGATCAAAGGGGTCAGCTCTCTTTCTTCAATGGCCTGTGTCTGAGGAGGACTTTCTGTTTTTCTGCCTTTGATCCCGATCCATGCATTCCTGAATCCAGATCTGGGATCCAGCTCCTGTCCGTCACTGAGTCCAGTCTGGGACTTTCCTAGTGCCTGCCGGTGATGTGACGGTCATCCTGAGAGCTCGATAAGGTTTGTATATATTGTATATATTTCAATATTTTCTTATTAATATTATTACATTTTCTTCTTATTATTTTATTATTCATATTTCATTATAGTAGTTTAGTTTCTTTTCAACTCATAAGTCTCTCTCTCTCTCATTCTTCTCTCACTTGGGAGAGAAGTTAGAGGGCATCTGTTACTCAATTAAGTGGCCAATCCAGCCAAAACCAGGACAGGTGTTGAGCTTTCCAGAATATTATTCAATGCAAAGAAGTTAAATTGCAACTTGTCTTTGGCTTCCAACTCTGTGTAGTTTAAATGTAAGAAAAGGGAAAGAAACTTTTTGGTACAATTCAGTTTACGCATATTTATTTTATACCCCACTGCCTTGTCTGCAGCATGTAGTTCATTAATATCTCAGAAGTAAGTCATAAATATGAGACCAAAAATTACTGGAAAATCCAGGATAAGTCACTTTATCTTGTATATAGAACCAACATGAGCCTACCCTGCAGTTAATACCTGTCTGGAGACTTTTAAAAGTTGCTGAGATCTTGATTATGCAAAATGAGTCTTTCACTTCACAAAAGTCAATATTTCAATTAAAGTGCAAAATGCCTCTCAGAGAAATCCACTGTGACCAATTACTTAGGTTTAGTTAAAACTTAAAGAAGTCTAATACCTATTTCTTACTAGTAGGTAGAATTATGAGATAGCATCACCGAATAAAGGGGAGAGTGTAAGATAGGAACGACATAGGTGTTAAGTGAATTCACTGAAAGAAATAAACCTTTCCAGGGATACAAAACCTCAACTGATATAATGAATGCATTCATAGTTATAATTGTTACAAAATTGCATTAGTATGCTAAAAACCTGTCAGAGAAAAGAAAAAAAAAAAAAGTTACATTTCCAACAAGTAAACATTCTAAGTAACAATTTAAGAAAAACAAATCAGGAACAGCCAATTCAAAATATGATGAAAAAAAAAAATGCCTGTCAAACTTTTTCAAATGAGTATAAGCTATGTAAGTGATAAACTAAAACACCATGTTCAGATATATAAATCCCCCTTTTCCCATATATTGATATATATCTAGGTTTGGTAAAATTTGTTACAGTTGTATGTTCAGAAGAGCATTATAGAAACTTATATGTATAGAGTGCTGACATATTTGTAAGAACACATTTTTTTTCTTAGTACTGAGCACAATAATGTTGCTACTGCCTCAGTAACCACAAAAACAGCCAGTGTAGCATTTCAGAAGGATTTGGCGCACCATATAAACAAATCAAACCAGAAAGTAATCTTCATATATATGCCAAATAACAGCAATATGAACCTTCTCTTACATCCTCTGGAGCAGAAATTGCTTGAGGTTGTCTTTGCTTGTCTGGAAAACACATGTAAATCCATAGAAGAGGAAAACAAACTGTCAGGCACCCTAAACCTCTGCAGATCTTGTCATTTAAACGTTACCAATTATGTGCCTGTACAAAAATACGGAGCACATATATTTCCAGTAATTGGTTTAAAATACTGGTGAAAAGTGAGAAAAGTGAGTTCCTTGGTAACCTGTCATTGGTACGGTAGCAGAACTGGGCCTTTTAACATTAACATTGGGCATGGGGGTGGGAGGCAGTAGAAATGATCCTAGAGGCTATTTTCTGGACTCTGGAAGTTGCACTGTACTCAGAAAGCTTTCCTGTTTGTAACAGATTGAGACTCCTGGTTAACATAAGCTGTATTTGGCTCTACAAGCAGAAGACAATAAGGGCAAGTGCACAAGCACTTTTAAAAAACCCATCATGTATCCTCAGTTCTGGCGATTTTTAGGTTGAACTAATAAACAAATTAAAATTATCTCCCATTTATAGCTAAATCCACCAATCCTTTCTCTGGAAAATCTTGCCGAGGGGAGTTGAGACAGAATTGAACTCATTCTCTCATGCTACAGTTCAGTCACTGACAGGGAAAAGGATGACAATCTCATATCACAATCTCTTTACACTATCAGGAAAAAAAGTCATAGAATGTCTGCAATAAGGTTATGGATCTGGATCTGTAAGAAACCTTGACATTCTCAAAGTCTGCTTAGATGTTTTATAATGATTTACATAATGATGTGGTCAGCCATGGCTTACTGATAAAGCCATAGCAACTCAGCAGTAACGCTTGGTAAACTAATTCTGTCTGCACATCCATTTATTTATTTGTTTCTGTCCTCAGTACTACACTGGCAGTAAAATGAATTAAATCATCTGGAAGTATCCATTTATTCATAATAGCAGCTGTAAAATATCTTAATAAGTATTGCCAAGTATTAGAAAGTCTGAGTCATTACTGAGAATAACTTTGTGTGACCTATGGTTGCAACTTTTAATTAAAGTCTCTCCATATTAACAACATTATCTTGCACCATATCTCTCTCAATATATTATTTTAATGACTTGTATGAATCACGTTATGTAAATTTATTAGAGATAAAACTAGTAAAGACCAATGAAATGTTCTAATCAAAACTTTTCTTCAGCTGACTTTCTCCTTTCAATCAGTTACAGGGTCAACTTCATTGACCTTCTTAATTCACGTCTTTTTTTCCTGTCATGTCTGAAAAGTTACATTCTGTCATGAAATATCTGATCAACTTTCCATATTATGTCTTGAAACATTTTTCATTTTGTATCAGATTTCTCTGTATTTTATCAGTTAGACAAACATAAAAATACTTACCGGTTTATCTTATGTAGTAGTGGAAAGCTCTATAACATTTTTCTCCAAGGGAAACATTTACTGATATTATCTTCCAAAACATTAATAGATAAAACTTAACTCAATAATATACTGTTGAAAACTGATCAATTACAGAACTAGTAACATATTTAATCCAAGCAGTAACAGTTTAAGTTTGTAAAACTGGTAATAATTATCATTAGAAAACTAATATACTTTTTTTTTCTACAGCAAAAGCTCAGCAATGCATAATGTTTTTTATATTTAATAGCATATTGCCTAGCTATTTACAGTGAAAGGAGATGTTATTGACAATTTCATTCATCATGTGTGTGCACAGCACATTAATTTTGTGCATAATATGCATCATACTAAATTCTGAGCTAGTAGAAATTGGGATGTTTATGCTGATTTCAGCCAATATCGTGCACATTGCTCTGCACCCAACTTTATAACTTAATATAGTCTTAAAACACTATTTAAAAATAAATTAACATATGCTTGGTTATTTTATTCAGGGTGCTTATAATTAATTGGACACTTAAATATTTTTTTTAAGTTAGTTCTTCTCCTATCTCAAGCAACAACATACCAGTACATACCACAGTAGTGGTATGATGAATAGGTAGGATAGTTAATGAAAGAGGATGTGTGGGATTTATCTGAATTGCCAAAAATAATGATCCTGGACAGCCCTTCAAAAAGAAAAAAAACCAAAACCAAACCCAAAACAAAACAAAAAGCCAAAACAAACAAACAAACAAAAAAATCAAAACAAAACAAAAACAAAAAAACCCAAACGCAAAAGCCAAAAGCCCACAAATAGAATTGGAATGAATTTAAACCAAAACCAAACCAAAACGTAAAATATTTTAACTTCCTTAATGGGAGGCACCTCAAAAACTTTTTACGCTGGACAATGATCTGAAACAGGCAAGATTTGCAGGAAGATGTAATCTGTCTTTATAACAACTGCTATAGCGGAGAAAAAAGAACGAGCTCTTGAACACAGAAAAGAACAGACTGTTTGCCTGGAAGGTTGCCTGTTCCCAGCTCCAACAGTATTTTCTATTAGATGAACTGATATTATCTTTCTCACAAACATTGCTCACAAATATCCTCAACCCATCACAGCTAGAGCAATGTCATGACAAGAACAAAGATTGTTATAAAAGAAAACACCTTAAGCCTTACAAAAGACTCAGGCACTGAGTGCACGCAGTGAGAAATCTTTGCTATCAGATACTTTCAACCTGTTTGAATGGTTTTGCTTCTGCTATTTAAGTTCCTTCTACTAAGCATCTGTTGGTAGGAGTCAATTAACTTTCTATCTCTTGTCTGATTTTATATCAGTCTCCACTTGTCATCTCTTACAAGACCAATATTTTTCATGCAACACCTGGATAACAGAAATATAATAACAACATTAATATCTGTGACAACAATTTTCAACACTGATGGCTTATACTGGATGTTGCAGTTTCTGGGTGCACAAGCTGAACTGGGGCCCCAGGGAAACATTTGATTAAGAGAAAGAGGCAAGCAGCCACCCCACCTGGCAATCTTCAGCAGCTTTCAAATCAGGGTCACCAAGAAGTGAGGCAGCAGGTCTGTGATATGCTTTGTATTCTTTCACAGAGCAAACTTCTTTTATTTTTAAATCCTTGGTTACCAGATCTATGCTAAATCAGATATAATATACTTTGAAGTTAATATAAAAATGAATTGAACAAGTACTTGAGCTGTTTAACCACTGCAGAACCCTGGAGTCAGTGTAGGTGTGTTAATCTAACTAAACCTTTTCTTCTCGCCTGTTCGTTGTCTCCTAAAACAAATACAAGCAGAAACCCAAAGCTCTTTCCCCTGAGATCTGTGCTGAACAATTGCCCCTCACACAGGGCGTTAGCTGATATACTTCACAGTTGGTGTCCTAAGAGGGCTGCTGAAAAGGATGTTGAAAATTCCATAAATAAAAAATAAACAGCAGAAGAAGCAGGCACAAAACCTTCTTTACTCAGGTTATCCATGCTGTAAAGAAACTCAGGACAATCATCAATTCTTTCTCAATGTTTTAAGTAGTTGTAAGCACACAAATAGAGCTCAAAAAATAAACAAAACTATTTGAATCTCACATGCAGTGAGAATTTAAAAAAATGAACACAGGGAAAAAAAATATTTTCAGAGGGAACACGCAAATATGTAGACTCCTGACACATCTGGGTATTGCCCAGACTCAGAATAAGACTCAGACTTACATTAATTCTGATTAGAAAGGGTTAAAGCATTATGTTTATTGTAACTTGCACCTTAACATGTTACTGTAAAAATTAGTTGAAAGAAAATTTTAAAATAGACTTCAAATTGTAGCCTCAAATGGCATCCTGATCAAGTTTAATAATACAGTAATGCATTTAAAAATAACGTCTCTCAAGAAAAATGAAAACTCAGCAATTCAAGAAGAAAGAGGTGCCACATTGAAAGAAATGGAACTTTCCAAGAGGAAAATGCTGTATATTACACACAAGGGATATGAAAGAACAAGGTTGAGAATAGGAGGGAGGGGAGAATCTATTCTGACTACTTCTGAACACATATAAACTGTAAAACTCTGACAAATTCCTTCTTTCAGACTGCTTTGTCACATTTGCAAAGGCAAAAAAATAAAGTAAGTGTAAAAGCAGAGGTAAGTTCACATAATAAAAAAATCAAAATCAAGGGCTTCAACTGTGCAGTGGAAACTTCTGAGGCTAAAGAAATGGCACAGGGAATGTAAAAATGGGATTTCAGATCACCTGAGGTTCATGTACTGCCTGCAGCTAGATGAGCACAAATAAGATCTGTAGTTTGCCTCATTCCAAACTGGTATATATCACTTGGAGGTTACTTGTCTTCTAATCCTCCCTGGACCTCAATAAGCCTCATGGAGCAGTGTGAAGAGCGAAAATAAATTTGTTCTTGTGAGAGATATGAACAATGTGAAAGATTTGTGAGAAATGTAACACAAGTGAGAAGAGTGCGCAGTACACAAGCATCAATTTACTAAGATGGTGCAGGTGATTTTAACCTCTATCCCTTCCATGAGCTCCAGAATGGGAGCTAGTGTCAAACAGGTTTCTGTCACATAGTGGTATGGCCATCTTTGCAGTCAGATTGGGTAGAGACTGATCTTGGTAAACTTAATTGGTTCAGGACCATCATCAACATAAAATTTAAGACTATGGTGTAAAAACATGACTGTTTTAAGAATGACTCCTTCAAGATCAAATCAAGTGATTCAGGTAGTTCATGTCATCAGGGATTTAACAGCAGGGTTGTAATTCAAGCCCCAGGCTGAATACTTGTATAGAGATGTAAAATCACTGCATATTCTGCTTGTGTTTTATGGTACTAGATTAAGAAAAATTATGTTAATACCATCATAGATTTAGTGTCCTGGCACAGCTACATGTGTAAGTACCTGCAAACAAAAGAAGCAATTTAGGAAATGTATTTGCCTTTTTGACAGCAGAAATGAGTTGACTGTGTGATTTGTCTAATCTCTTACATCCAGAATAACATGAAGTGAAATAAGTCTCCTTTGCCATATTTCTTACCGGGAAAAGTAAGACCTACAGACAACACTTTATCTACAGAGGATAGAGTGATTATTTTGTGTAAAGTCAATAACTTTTCAGAAAACACAGTTCCTAACATGAATAAATGGAGACAAAATGCACATGCTCTTCTTCTATTTTAAAGTGCTTGATAAGTTTAGTTGTATGTTTAGTTATTGTGCCTCAACATTCATGTGATGGAACCTGGACTGTACATTGTTTTGCTAGTTCTTTCTGTTTCTGTACTTCAAACATTGCTGCAGATGATCAGTCCATTTCCCTTGTAGCTCTAGTGGCTCTGTGACATCATGTTAAACAGATGAGTTACCCTTCCTCAGACACTGAGGAAAAATTCACACTCTTGGAGTTAAGGTCAATGTCTTTTACATTGTCTTTTTTGCAGTCTATTTCACCAAAATATAGTGTGCGTATTCAAAGACATCTCCTAGTTCTCTGTGGAGAAGACAGTTTCACAAAATGCTTGAGATGAATTATCAGTGTAAGAGGATTATAAGGCTTCCATTCGAGGAAAGGAAAATTAAAAAAAAAAAAAAAGGAGAAAAATAAAACCACAATACAGAATTGTATTTTGCCAATAAAAAGAGCACAAGAAAATGGATTTTCAGAGTGCCTGGATCCAAACACTAATATGATGAGGAGATCATCAGAATTTTCTCATGGCATTATCCCTGAGCCTTGATTATGAGCAATGCCACCAAGTCAAGAGGAACTGGAGAGTTCTGGGCATTACCATTTTTCAAGTGTAGCACAGAGTACTGAGCAGTGCAAAGACATACCCCACGTATTTATAAGGCAATCTCAGCAATGGTAACTTTCATGTCAAGAAACATGAAAATAGTAAGTTTTATGCATACAGAGAAAAGAAAGAAAATGAGGAAATGAGGCTGTGAGCTGACATAGGATCTTTCCTTATGGTATGTACACTGGTCACACTGAACCTCTTCTGGAAAACTACTGAGAGACTTCGGAAAAGGGTGGAACAAGTATACAGAGGAGCGGAAAATTAAAAAAGGCAAAAGAAAAATATTTCTTTTTTTTTTTCCTTGTCTGAAGAACATGTTGTCTTCACTTCCAATGGTGAAAAACATTCATTAACATTTTTTTTAATAATAATCTCTTTCTTTGGCAAAAAAATCTCATGGCTCCTGTTGTAATCCTATGTATAGCACTCTGCCAATAATTTCTGACCATGGAATTTTCCACAAAGAACTAAAAATAACTTTCCTTTTTAACTAACTTTCCCAAGGTTACAACAGATATTCAGCAAGAATAAAAAAAAAATAAAAAAGGCAAATCAAAACATTTTTAATACAAAATTTGAATGGATGGTGTTGACCTTTTTACATTGTCAAGTGCACTGTTGGAAGTAATTCAGTGTTGTCATCAGTCATTTTGAAGCTTCATATTTTCATATACTATCATTTGCAGAAATGAATAATTGTTCTATACAATTGTAATTTTTTTTCTAAAAGGTTTTTTTTTAAATGCTCCATATGATCACAGTTTCTAAAGTGAAGTCCTCCTAAGACCTGTCAAGAGATGAGGTTTTAAACATAATATTATAAAGAACATAAATGCATCTAAATCAGTGAAAACAATTCTCACATTTAAATAAAAACTTATTTTAAATACAAACATACCATATACAAAACCCCATAAGCTTAAAAGATTCCATAGATTATCCTTGAAATATTAGTTATACATTTCACTCAAATGATCCCTGAAATTCTCATGAGATATTCACAGATGCTACACAAGACATAAGGGAAATAATATCCAAGAAAATTTTATTTTCTGTTAAATAATAAAATTAAAGTTCATAAGAATGCATAACTGAAGGGTTACTTGCCCCAGTAAGCAACATTTAGAAGACGGTGTCTCGTTCTTCATCGTAGTAAACCTTAGTCTCCCAGCCCCCAGCCAGGCACATCTTGCTCTCAGAGATGTCCTCTAATACAGAGTATGTGGTCATAACCCAGGAAAGGTAATAGTCATCTTTAACCTACTTACAAGACAACGAGCTTTCAATTTCCCAAAAGCACACTTTAGAGTCCTTTAAAATACTCCTTCAGCCAAAGTGGAAGAAAAAGAGGGGTGGGAGAATGTTGAAACTACAAACACCGATGAGACATGACCATAGGAACAAGCTTGTCACTCTCCAGTTAGTGAAGACACATGCAGATCCCCAAACAGCTGAGCCCACACTGGTGGATCAAATATGGTAACCACCTGTCATTACTGCACAATCTTCTTCTAGTAAACTCAGACCTGTATCAATTAATACTGAAAGCCAATAAACCTCACCCCAGCGTGCACTAAATCTTCTCAACAGCAAACACATCCAAACTTACCTTTGAAGTTACCAAAAGAAATGAAACCGCACTCCAGTTAAATTTAACCTTTTACACATGAACACCTTACTACCAACCAACTTATGAATGGCTCATTGAGCTCATCCCTCTCCACAGGGAGTCCAGCCTCAGGAGTGATCATGACATCGAAGGAGCAGAGCTGTGCTCCTGTTGAAATCAATGGTAGTTCTACCATTGGTTTTACATGACATCAGAAATATGATCTCTCTAGAGAGTTATGAGGTCTGCAGTTTAACGTAACCATCTGGATAAACTGTAAATGAAGATACTCATGTTTTCCGAATCAGTTCCTCTATCAATTCAGACAGCAATTGTCTAATTTCAAGGCATTACAGGTAAAAGAACAGAAAGTGGAAGTATTTGACATGTTTTCACCAGTGCATTACTGCAGTTTGATGAATATTCAAATAATCTTTTAATATTTTATCATCTACCCAATATAGCAATGCCCGGCAATTCAAAACCAAAAGCTCAAGTAAAACAGAATTTGATTCAGACCTCATGGTGGACATTCAGCAGTTTGCTTAACTCTATACGGAGATCATATCTTTAGGAAATATACTCAGCTAGAATATAAATTAAGAGAACGATATGAGCTGCATCTTTCCCAATGAAAATGATGGTTGCTATTTAATTTTAGTAGCTGTCCAAAGGATCACCTCTCTGTAGCAATGTTTGGCTGTCAAAAATAATATAATATCTACTTCTGTCGTAAACAAGGATTATAAAAAGACACGAGATAGATCTAAAATCAGCCTTGCATATGTCGGTTTGAAGGTGTCTGAACAATCTCATTATCCATTTGTTTGCTGTACCTAAATGGAGGTGATAATTAACTAGGAAATATGCAGAAATAAAACTAAAGCAGGAAAAGTTGCCACGCATAAGGGACACCTTGTATCAGGCTTTATCAGTGTCACTCATTGTGGTCAAATATTGAGCTGCAAAATGCCAGATTCTATAAAACATAAATGACCTTGAACAAACTCTCTTGTCTGGACTTGGCACCCTGAAAGGATGTTGCTGCAGTTAGAAATAGTATCTGGCCCAAACACATATATTGACACCATGAATCGGGCACTAATCTCTCAAAAATCTATTAAGTTAGTTTAAAAATGTTATTAAGGTGTCACTGGTGGCTCCTTCATCAGCTTCTAACGAAATAAAAATACTAAAAGAAAAATAGCCAATTAAAAATGCCTATAAATAATATGACATTTTAATGATGTATAGAAACTTAACTAGTTAAGATGGGCAGCAAAGATGATCCTAGTGGGATAGCATAGATGCTTCTCCTAAGTTTTATAATTAATGCCTCCTTATTGCAGTGACAGATAGACTGGAAATACTGATAGACAGATGACTCTCTTTGAATGTCTTCTGTGACGAATTTTGATTGTGTCACAGAATTGAAAGTCATAGCTCATTTTTAACCTGTTTGAGGGCAAGTCAATTAACAAAGGTATGTTTAATATGAGAATGCTGTATAGCTGCCACAATGAGCATATATTAGGATATGTATGCACAGACATACCTGTACACACACACACACACAATTGCAGTAATTAATAAAACAGAGTTTAGTCAAACGTGAAAAAAATAATTCTCTCTGTACAGCTTAAACCTATTGGGACTAAGTTTTCGTGCAGACAGCTATCACTGTCAGAATAAGGTTGCTTTTGATATAGATTCTGTTCAAGGTTTTCTAGTATGTTTGACCTCAATTATAGTTTCTTTTGGAATACCTAGCCATTTTCTCAGTTAAAGCCAATAGCTAATGATTCACATGGGAAAAAAGTACTATTTTTTTAAAAAAGTCAATTTTGATGGTAATAGATGATAATCTTTCCCAGAACTTTTCAAAATCTATTCTAAAAAAAGCCCAGTAGATTGCATTTAAAAGCATTTTTATATCAGTGTGATTATTTACATTGCATTTTAAGAATAATGGTCTCCCTGAATGAGAAAACATCTACTCAGAAACATTTCTTTTTGGTTTACTTGACTCTCATCGCTGGCAGATAATCAGTTAGTTGCATTGTAAACAGTTAGTTTCAAGTTAGTTGGAGAAAAAAATGCTCTCCCTCAGTTCTGTTTTTCTTTACTTGGTATTAACCCAAAGAATTTCCCATGAGGTTCCATAATTTTTATTTGTTACCCCTTTCTGATATATGCCATATTTATAATACAGTTGCTTTTGTGATGCTTTTTACAAAGGCTATTATGTCTACACACTGATGATCCATTTATGCAAAACTATCACAAAGTTATTATTCATGTTAAAACAGGTCCACTGTATCATGCCGTTTCTTGATCTTGTTTTTCTCTTCATCTAGACATTTTATAATATTAATATTCATCTTTTTGTTCTGAAATAAAAGATAGTTAATGCATTCAGCATTTGCTTATTTTGTGGGTTGGGAGATCATGTCAGTTCTTTTGTGTTATGTGACAGTTCCCTTTCCCTCTTTTATCCTTAATTTAAAGCCCACTTAACAACACATGGCAGTTTTGCAAGCTGGAGGTCAGTGACCCTTTTTAAATGTACTGAAAGTATTCATAAGAAGTTTTAATCCAATGCTCCAGAAACTGTGTCTCAAGGTTGCCATTGAATGACTTACACTTGGCAATAGGAATAAAGCCTATATTTTTCCCAACTTAATCTGCATTTCAGGTATTAAAATTATTTGTAGAATTTAAAATTGCAATCATTTCAATATTTGACTACTTGAGAATCTTGGTGTGTTCCTTTGATTTTTCTTTTATGGTAAACAGAAAGTCATGTAAGAGTTTAAAAATTAAAATAATACTCAATTGTCCTCAAAGCCGACCAGATAAAGCCTAAATAAATCAGGACTGAAATTAATACAAACAAACAAAAAAAAACCCTCATGGATAGAACACTTCCAGCTGTCTCAGTACTTCCTTTCAGTGACTGTGTGACGGAAAAATGAGGAATAAACTGAACTGTAAGAATTATGTTAGAGTTTCATCTAACCACTAACCATAAAAGATAAATGACTTAAACATTATGTATTATAATGCCTAATTACAGGTCAGAATGAAGGTCATTTGGTTTACTAAGTGCAAACGACAGCTGTATGATGGCAGTTATGTATGTAGTCATCAATCAGAATGCCCAAGCACAGTCCTTGCGAGGTTCTCCAGAGGATCCCAGTGCAGGGCTTATGTATCTCCAGGTACACGGATCCCCTCAAATGACTCAAGGCTGGACATGTAGCAATAGGAAATTGGAAATGACTTGTCAAGATGAAATAGGAAAAAGGAAAACAGAAATGTAAGAGCTGACACAGTGGCAAAATCACCGCATAAAATGGTAGTGGCAATACCAGCAGGAATTGTTTCTGCCTGTGTCCAGACATTAAAACAAAATAAAACAAAATAAAATAAAATTTTAAAAAACCTCTAGCAATCAGGTTAGGGGAGAGTTTGGGCAGCAGTCCTGCAGATGAGGCAGAAACTAACGCGTTTAGTTTAATGTTTAGAAACATGTTTTCAATAAGAGCAGATACAGAGAGATATATGCATCTTGCCGTCTTTATGACTAGAATTCCTTTCCCTGTTAAGTGACTGCACTTTACTGGGGAAAAATGGCTCAGAAGCATACAATTAGACCGGGACAGTTTTCTTCTTGACCATTCTCAGTTTAAAGCAGCCTTAACTTTAATCAAATCATGAAACAAAATGAAAAAAATATATCCAAGTGTTCAAAAATANNAAAAAAAAAAAAAAAAAAAAAGAAAAAAAAAAAGAAAAACTGAATTACAGGACAGATAGAAATCCAGCTGGGGAAATAATTCTAGTAGAGTGTCAAAACCACAATCACTAATGGAGTGTCGTATTGGGCACCTACCAATGGGGCCTTCAGCTGTATAATGCTCAGTTTTTAAGGATTAGTATTCTCTCTGAAAATTACATTTAAAAGTTATTATTAGAAGCTATAAAATATGTAATTAACATTAATCATGCAGTAATTTATTGTGGAAGTAAGGATGGTTCTCTTTGTATGCAACTTTACAGTGGCCAAGTTCTAAAGTGGGTGTGCTGATAAGAAACCTTTTGTAGCTTATAGATGTGAACTACTTTAGTAGAATATTTAGTGGAGATTTTCTCGCTTTTCAGAAACCTGCCTATCATTAAGCACACCTTGGATAAATGCTAGGTACAACTATGTACTACTCATACCTGCAGACCAGTAAAAAACTGGGAGTTATCCTTGCTTGCATTTATCCCCTGCCAGATTAACTGTTAAGTCTACTCACCGCATGCCAACAGCAAGAGACCAGTTAGATATTGCAGCCTGAAATAATCCCAGAGTTCATTTTAAGCCAATCACAGCTGCAAAGGATAGCAACTTTTATCATGGGTGTAAGGAATGTAGTAGGTCAAATTCCTGAGTAGTTTGAACACCTCTTCAGAAGAGCAGATAGCTCTGCAATGCAAACCTAGGTGAAAACACAAATAAAACTCTTAACTTCATCTCAAATTCATATATGGTCTTCATTAAAATTAACAGGCCTAGTCTAAAAAAATTAAAAGCATCTAATAAATTTATGTGATACATGCATAAACAGCTAGTGCTGGCACATGAACCAGCAATATCACACATGTTTGGCTAAAATGTAAATTTTAATTAAGTATATAAAATATGACCCCTGTTGCTCGTCTTAAAGATCTGTTTTTTTTGTGTTCTATTACAACATCTGGTCACTATTTTTTTTATAAAAAGACCTCTTGTTTAGATCTTGACATGATGAAAAATGGCCCTATTTAACCAAAAGCCAGGATTCCTTGTTTTTCTGAGGTAATACTCATCCACTTGAAAGAAAAGAAAATGTCTTTTACTGAATTAAAGATTTTTTATTTCTGTGTGTGATTTAACTAGAAAATTTGTGCTCTGAAAAATTAGTACTGTCAGTATCTTATATTTTGTTAAAATTTCATTCATTCTTATTTTTTCCACAAAAATATCAGAAACTTCAAAACCAATTAAAGCAAAGCAATGGCAGTAAAACTGTATAGCTCTTTCCCAAGTTCTTCATCCATTCTGGGTAATTTAAGAAAAAATCCACAAATAACCTTTACATCAATTAAATTTTGAAGAGTGCTTAAATCTGTTGATTGACTACTCAACAGTTAATTCGTCTTTGACAGAGCTCAGTTTCAGAAGGAAAGGAAAGCATACCAAAGTTTAGTCAGCAAATAAGACAGTTGATGGAGATAAATCAATTCCGTTCCCCTGTAGCTAATGCAGTTAATGTTAGTAACGTCAAGGGATAATCTGTCCCATTGTGCTCTTCCCTCAAATTATTGTTGAATTCTGAGACATATTAAGACCAGGACAAGAGTGTCTAGAATGGGAGGGGTATTTTTGGACCCTTGTGACAACATCATAGCACTGTACAATTATAATTGAATTGTATAATTTAATTAAGAGAAATAGATTGGAAGGGACCTTCAGAGGTCATCTAGTTTAGTCCTTGTCTTTAAGCAAGTCCACTTATATGATTTTGTTCAGATTTTGACTATCTCCAAGGACTGAGGTTTCACAGCCTCTTTGTGGAACTCATTCCAGTGTTTGACCACCCTCATGGTAAAAAGGTTTTTTTCATACCTAATCAGAATTTTTCATGTTGCTCTTTGTGCCCTTTTCCTCTTGTCATACAACTGTGCACCTCTGAGAACAATCTAGCTTTGTCTTCATTACAGTCTCCCATTCCGTAACTGAAGACAGCAAGATCTCCTTTAGCCCCCTTATTTAAAACTGAGTTAGGTCAGTTGTCTCAGACTTAGCCTTCCCTTTGCCAATGTATGTCCAGAAGCCCTCACTTCACATCTCTTGCAAGTGCCATCTCATGCTCAACTTTTGCTTTCTGATCTCAAACCCAGCACAAATGAACAACGTCTCTGTGGTCCTTCCAAATGGCCCGTCCTTGCCTCCACCCCCTTGCACTTCCTTCCTGCATTGGAGCTCAGCTGGGGACTCCCTGTTCATCTGTGCTGGCTTTCTGCCTCACCTGATGAACTTTCTGCATGTCAGCATGAATGATTCTGTGCTTTGAGGATGTTGTTCTTGAAGATCAACCAGCTCTTCAGGGCACTTTTGCTCTTCAGGCCAGTCTCTCATGAGTTCTCAACAAGCAGATCCCTAAACAAGCCAAAATCTTCTCTCCAGAAGTACATGGCTGTGATTCTACCATTTTTTAAAACTCATTTTTCTCAGGATCTCAAACTTTCCTGTCTCGTTGGTGACAGTCAACATGGCTTCACTAAGGACAAATCGTGGCTGACAAGTCTGGTGGCCTTCTATGACAGCATTACAGCATTGGTGAATAAGGGAAAAGAAGCTGATGTCATCTATCAGGACTTGCGCAAAGCATTTGACACTGTCCCACACAACACCCTTCTCTCTAGATTGAAGTGACACAGATTTGTTGGATGGACCACTCGGTGGATAAGGAATCAGCTGGATGGCCGCAATCAAAGAGTTGTGGTCAATGGCTCGATTCCCAAGTGGCGATCCGTGACAAGTGGCATTCCTCAGGGGTCAGTACTGGGACTGGTGCTGTTTAACATCTTGTTGGTGACGTGGACAGTGGCACTGAGTGCACCCTCAGCAAGTTTGCCAAAGACACCAAGCTGTGTGGAGCTGTCAACACACTGGAGAGAAGGGATGACATCCAGTGGGACCTGGACAGGCTGGAGAAGTGGGGCCGTGCCAATATCACAAAATTCAATCAGGCCGAGTACAAGGTCCTGCACATGGGGACTCTATCAGGGAGGGACTCTATCAGGGAGGATAGCAATAGGACGAGTGGTAACTGTTTTAAACTGAAAGAGAATAGATCTAGATTAGATATTAAGAAGACATTTTTTACTGTGAGGGTGGTGAGGCACTGGAACAGGTTGTCCAAATAAGTTGCGGATGCCCCATCCCTGGAAGTGTTCAAGCCTAGGTTGGACGGCACTTTGAGCAACCTGATCCAGTGGGAGGTGCCCCTGCCTATGGCAGGGGATGTGGAACCAGATGATCTTTAAAGTCCCTTCCAACCCAAACCGTTCTATGATTCTATGATTCATAGTTGCTATAGTCAAGGATGCCACCAGTAAGCATATCACCAATCAGTTCTTCCTTATTCCTGAGCAACAGGTCCAGCACATCCTTTCCCATAGATTGTATGTATCAGGAGACGGTCATCATTACTCTCCAGAATTCCCCTAGAGTGTTCGCACCTGTCATACTGCCCTTCCAGCAGATATCGGGGTGGTTGGTGTACCCTATGTGAATGATATCTTGTGAGTATGAAGTTTTCTTCAGCTGTTTAAAATGGCTTAATCTAATTCCTCACCTTTAACAGGTAGAGTTCAACAAACACTTACCATGGTGTCACCATTGTTAGTCTCTTCTCTGAATTTTGAGCTCTCAATTGAATTGTGACGCCTTCCAAAGCAAAGCCTTGCATAAGACAGGATAAAAGGAACCAACAAAAAAATCTTTTTGTTAAGAAGTGCTTAGGGGATTCTTACAGAAATGGCTACTATTTAATTATGTCTCCATAATGCAAAAATTATATATTTCTTGCTCAATAAAATAATTTGAATTAACCATTTAAATTAAAGTCTATATGGGACATCATGTAGATTTGAGCTTCTCTATTGGGTTTACATGGCAAGGTTTTGATAACAGGGGGGCTTCCAGGGATGGTTTCTGTGAGAAGACACTAGGACCTGCCCCCATATTTGACAGAGCCAGTTTCTGCCACCTCCAAAATGGACCCACTGTTGCACAAAGCTGAGCCAATCAGTGAAGCTGGTGACACCTCTGTGATAACATATTTAAGAAAGGGTAAAAAATGCTGTGCAGCAGCTGTTCAAGAGAGGAGTAGAAAAAATGTGAAACAACCTTGCAGACAACAAGGTCAGAGAAGGAGGGAGAGGAGGTGCTCCAGGTGCCAGACCAGAAATTTCTCTGCAGCCTGTGGAAAAGACCATGGTGACGCAGGTTTTCCCCCTGCAGCCCATGGAAGACACCATAGCAGATATCCACCTTGCAGCCCATGGAGGACTCCACCCCAGGGCAAGTGGATGTGCCTTGAAGGCAGCTGCAGCCCACGGAGAGCCCATGCAGGGGCAGATTTTCTGGCAGTATCTGTGGCCCATGGGGGATGCACGCTGGAGCAGCTCTTGAAGAATTGCAGCCTGTGGGATGGACTGACACTGAAGCAGTTCAGAAAAGACTGTGTCCCTGGATGGGACCCCACGATGGAGTAGGGGAGGAGCATGAGTAGGAAGGAGCAGCAGAGACAAAGCATTATGAACTGGCTGCAACTCCCATTCCCCATCCCCCTGCTTGGAGCGAGGAGGCAGAAGAGTCAGCATTGAAACTGAGCCTGGGAAGAAGGGAGGGGTGGGGAGAAGCTGTTCTTAGTTTGGGTTTTTTTTTGCTATCCTACTCTCTTATTAACTAGCAATAAATTAAATTAATTACCCAAGTTCAGTCTGTTTTGCCTGTGACAGTAATTGCTGAGTGATGTCCCTGTCCTTATCTCAACCCATAAGCTTTTCATCTTATTCTGTTTTGTTGAGGAGGAAGACTGAGAGAGCAGGTTGGTGGGCACCTGGCAGTCAGCCAAGTTTGATTCACCACAGCTGCTAACTAAGCATAGAAAAGGTTGTTTGATTTTTTGGCTTGATGTTTTAATCCAAATTAATTACATTCAGATTCAATTAGCAAATATTAATGAGGACAGTTTACGTATTGTAATTTATGTGATGACCACCATATATATTCTTAAGGAGCATTGAATTGATCCTACAAACAGTACTTTAACATAGGTTTTGAGAAGAGAATATTTTTCTTCTCTTTTATTTAGTGTGAGCTTTTGAACTACAACTAGTCTTGTTGAGTGTTATCAGTCATGTCACCCTGTTTCATGACCTGTGAACAGCTCAATAGCTTATGTCAGGGTATGAAAACACCTTGGCTTGAAAGGTTTGGAAAGGAAGGGTTTTATCCACCTATATCACCCCAAAATCAAGAGGTAAAGTGACAGTTTACAAACTAAAAAATAATAGCTCTGAAATGTCTTTTTATAGAATCTATTCCCTGTAGCAATGGGATGTTGTTTCACTCTCAGCTTCTTTGTGTTTTATTACAACATATGTCACCTGAGAAAAGCGCATTCATTGTGTACCACTAAAGGGAGACTTCCATGGGCACTTGAAAACTGATGCACCACTACTTCCCTGAACAATAATATTTTCAGACTGCTTTTCTATTTTTTTTCTTAATTAGCTGAAGCATCTTGAAAAGATAATGCTTTTCTTATCAGACTGAAGCATTTTTTACCCTGTTGCTTTGAATCATAGGATACAGCTGCTCAGCCAGGAAGGACTTCTTTTCTAGCAGTACTATTTGACTGGTTGGCAAACTGCTTCGGCAGTCTGTGCTAGCAGCTCTAGAGCTACTTTTGGTCAGTCATTTGCTTAAGCAGGTGGTAGCACTTTTGTCTTCTCTAGCCTCAAGGTAATACCCTTTTTTTTTTTCCTTTACTTTTTTTTTTAAAAAAATATCATTCATTCTTGTTTCCTAGAAGGCACATTTATTTGATTTGGCAGCTACATTGGTTGAATAGATGACTTTAAAATAGCTCTAAAAAATCCAAACATTTCTCTGGTTACCAGCAGCTGCTTCACTTACCTTAATTCAGGCTACAGAAAAGATTTTAATTGATACAGAGGGAGCTAAATGGATTAGTCTCCAGTTCAATGTACTGAATTATGGAATGACTTAACTGTATGCAGAACAATCTGCTGCATGTAACACTCTATATATATCTGTCTCATTGACAATAGAACATTTTTGCATCAGATTTTCATGTCAAGTTTATGGTATCCTGTATTGTCTAATTATGTTTATGTATTTTTTCAACATGCCTGCCATAGATTTTTCTTTTTTTTTTTTTTTAATTTATCTGTGAAAATGTGTATGTAATACTAAGTGAGGAAGTTTCCAGAGTCATAAGAATTCAAACCAACCTAAAACCTTTTACTAATCTAATTTGTGTCACGCAAGACTGCCTGTATCAGAGGGGCCTCTGATGGACTAGCTGATCCTGGAAACCATTTCCAGGCACATGAACATGAAGCATATCATCAAGAGTTGTCAGCATGGATTCACCAAGGGGAAGTCATGCTTGACCAACTTGATAAACTTCTACAGTGAAATGATTGGCCTGGTAGATGAGAGGAAATCAGTGAGTATTGTCTACCTGGACTTCAGTAAGGCCTATGACACTATGTCTGAAAAGATCCTTACGGATAGGCTGTTGATGTATGGCCTGGATGAGCAGACAGTGAGGTGGATTGAAAACTGGCTGAACAGCCGAGCCCAGAGGGTGGAGATCAGTGGCACAAAGTTTAGTTGGAGGCCAGTGACTAGCAGTGTACCCCAGGGATCAGTACTGAGTCCAGTCCTGTTTAACATCTTTATTAATGATCTCAATGATGGGGCAGAGTGTATGTTCAGCAAGTTTGCTGATGGCACAAAACTGGGAGGAGTGGCTAATAGGCCAGAGGGCTGTGTTGCCATCCAGAGCATGGAGAAACAGGGTGACAGGAGCCTCAAGAACTTCAACAAGAAGTGCAAAGTCCTGCAAAAGGGAATGAATACCTCATGCACCAATCCATGCTGGGCATCACCCAGCTGGAAAGCAGCTTTGCAGGTAAGGCCCTGGAGGTCTTGGTGGATGCCAAGTTGAACATAAGGCAGCAATGTGCCTTTGCTGTGAAGAAAGTTAATGGTATGCTGGCCTGCATTAGGCAATATATTGCCATCAAGTTGAGGGAAGTGATCCTACCCCTCTTCTCATCACTAGTGAGGCCACACCTGGAGTATTGCATCCAGTTCTGGGCTCCTCAGTATAAGAGAGACAAAGACATACAAGACAGAGTCCAATGAAGGGCCACTAAGATGATTAAAGGACTGGAGCATCTCTCATATGATGAAAGGCTGAGAGAGCTGGGACTGCTCAGCCTGGAGAAGAGAAGGGTCAGGGGAGAGCTTGTTAATATATATAAATACCTGAAAGTACAGTGTCATGTAGCTCTTTTTTTTTTTTTTTTTTTTTTATTAGCTCCAGTTGGCAGTTAATGACCACACAACCACGCAGGTGATTGTGTTGGTTTTGGGTTCTTTTGACTTTACACAGGAGGTCCTACATAACACTATAGAGTCACAACCTATGCTAGACTTCATAGCCAGCATAGTAAGACCGGCTGTATTCATTCTCGATTAGAGTTGTTCCTCCTGATCAGATTAAGATAAGTATCTCTATTATATTTACTCCTTTTGGGGAGGGAGGAGCTGTATTATGAAAAAGAATAAGAAGGTCTGGTACATCCTTATCTCTCACTTTAGAGAAAAGATTTAGAGAAACTTGTCCCATCAAGTTCTATCTCTTCAATTATTTGAATTTATCAGTCAGGACGCAATTTTCATCATTACATCTGAGTACTTAATATAATACCTGAGCACCTCAGACACATCCTTTTGTAACTTATTTTCAAAACATATGGTGGAACATTTCTGTTCTGTGTTTTAGTGAAATTTTCCCGTTTTAGAAGATGACCTAATTATATAAAATTGCAATCACTTAAATATTATTGTCAGCAACTGTCTCAAAACTTTAGTCTATAAATATCAGCACTGATATTTAAATAATTTCATTTAGAGACATGCTGTGAATATTTTTCCACACCCTCAGAAGAATTAACAGAATTATGTAGATAATGCACATTCTTAGAAATTCAGTGCATTTCTTGTAAGGGTGCCCCAGATTTGGATCAACACCATCTAGTATGCACCTCCCTAACAATGTTACATTTAAAAGTTGTTATACAAAAAAACCTGCTTTATTTGCCACTCCCCTTTTCCTCTGGTGTTACGTTCACCTTCCCGCTACTCCTTCGGGTCCTAAGGCTGACTGAGGGCTTCTGCCTTGGGATGGCGGGGAGGGATTACAATGAGATTTCACCAGCCTGAAGTCTTCACAGGGAGAAGTATGGTGTTTAATGGTGGGTGTTCCTCATTCACGTTGCCAGTACTAGCATGATGTTCCTGCTTCCTTCTCATCAATCTAAGTTCCACTTGAGGTCTGTTTTTTTCTGACGTGTCTCCTACTCTGTCTGCACTGGATCATAATTCTTTTTACTTTTGACTTTGTTAGGTATCATATGTTGAAAATGAGTTAGATACTGGTTATTTAGCTTTTGTGTTACCCCTAAAAATCTAAGGCTTTTTATAAATTTGTATTTGTATCCATAATTCACCAATGGTGAATTGCTGACAGCCTTGGTACCTCCAGTATCATTTAATGGCTGCCCTCTTCTAGGTGGCACTAGCTTTCTAGGGTCAAAGTTCATTCTACATATAGTAACTACTTGTTACTCCTACCATTATGAAAACTATTTGTGGTAGGCATTGCAACACAAAATAACACCAATTTAAGAAAAAAAACTAATTAGATAAAAGCAACATGGCCATTAGACAGCTGTTAATGCTAAACAAGCTAAAACAAGCTCAGGCCAAGAAGTCTAAACAAGTTGTGAGATCGTGCACTATCAGGTCAACACATAGCCTGGGGTTTTTACTGATAGTAGCAAAAATTTTACTTACCAGGCTACATGATCTCAGGTTTCTTTTCTAGAAAAGAATACTTACTTCCTCAAAAGTATCTTTAGATGCTGAAGAAAAATGTGTATTTCTCTTATTTCTACAAATCAACAGCTCAAAAATAAAAAAAAATCATGAAACTGATGTTTTGTTTTTAACATTATTTTTTTTAAAGAGAGTCTGAGATCTGATGTATAACTGCTTTCGCATTCCTAACACACTGAGAAATGATTCAAACAGCCCAAGTTCCTGGATAAAAATATGTTATACTTAGGTAAAGTATGTTGTGAATGAGAAGAGGGGGAATTATATTTCAAAAAGTCACAAGCAATTCTATATCCTAGAAATTCAATGGTTAGATTGTGGAAAACTGAATGTTACCTTTGCCTCCACTGTTTGAACGGATGATCTACAGAACCAGAATAAGAATTTCAAACACATTTCTCTGATATCTGAGAAATGAAAAAAAAACCAAACCCACAATAGTAAAACTAGAACATTTCCTGTACAAAATAAATATTTAATGGATACCATAAGAGCAAGCTTTCACTGTGAATACACAGGGGGTTTCACAGGTATTTCATTATAACTAACATCATTACAAATACTAGTATTCGTCATAAAATTATTATACTTTTTAAAGTTCTAGCCATAACATTTGACACTGTCATCATCTGATGTAGTTAATTCTAAAGATTGTTTTTCAAACTAGTCAAAACTGTATTCTCCTTTACAATATATTAAAACAAAGGATAGTCTGTTCCTTTTTATATATATACACATATCTTTAGGAGTTTAGTTTACTGTTGTTTGTATTTGTCCTTTCCATCAAAGTTAAAAGATTTGGGTTTAGAAATTTCTGCTACTGCAGTATGTTTTACAGTATGTCTTAGACCATGCATATACTCCCTTCACAAAATCACAAGCATCTGTACTGGTTATCTTGTTTACTTCCATGTGTAATTAGAAAAGATAAGCATCTAATTACAAAATGTATAGCCTATCTTCTAATTATCAACTGTGTGAAATTACCAGAACTTGATTTTCCCTAAGAGAGGTGAATGACATTTCAAGATACGTATATTACTAGGTCTCTGCATATCCCTTACGTAGAAACACAGTGTTAATGTATGAAAACGAAAAGCCAAACATAAACAGTAGCAGAGAAGTAAATATATGCAGGACTTAAAATAAGACCTGAATCATGACTTGTATCTTAGGAGCTCGGAAAAAAAAAATATGGAGAGAAATAATAAATAAATATTTCTGAAACAATTCTTCAGAAAGAATTGCACAAAGGTATTTTTTTCTTTAAGCTAATAAAGAAATCTAATAACGTCAAGCATCAAGCTATAGATTTGAATATGAGTTGTATTCCGAAATCTGTGACATGGAGACTAATATCAAATTTCACCCTTCGTATACTTCTGATTCAAAATTTTTATGACATTAAAATGTTATAGATGAATTTCACACTTGTCAGTATTAATCTGTCTGATACCTATATTGATAAGAAAGGTAGAAGGAGAATATAAAGTTAGACCATCTGCTTTCAGAGGAAAAACAAACCTGCATCTTTTCAAAGTAATGTGATTTATGCCAGAGCTGCTTCTTAGTGCTTAGTCAGTAGAAGTTTCTAAAAATAGTTTATCAAAATTCATGGTTAAATTCCTGTCATAGAAGAAAGGCAACATTAGGCTTTCTTCTTATGGCAGTAAAATTACACAAGTGTCTGGAAAAGATTATTTCTATTACTGGCAGAGGCAAAAATATTCTATTAATTTCTATTAATTTAGAATACTGCTAATTAAAATATATTTTATAATTCCAAAAAATTTCAGGTGTTTTTCACATACTCACCTGTGTTCTACCCATTCAGCTTTTCTGGAGCTATTAGACTATCCTAAGCCTCTGAAACAGCATGCAACACATGCAGTACTTAACAACTGCCTGGGTAAGATTTATTTTCTAGGTTTTATTGACATGTACATGGGATGACCTATAAGGCTGACTAAAGGGTTTGTCACTTGTGACTGATGTAGCCATCCTGTGCTTATGCTGATAAAACCTTTATTCAGCTTTGCACTGTCATACATTTTCTCTTACCATGTATAAAACAAATGTATCTTTTTGACCGGCTGTCACATGGGTAAGACAATCTTTTTCTGCTTCAGCTTTCCATGAAAAGATAGTAAAAGCAGTCTAGGTAAAAGGAATTATTTGTTCCCTAATAATTTTAGTTACCAAAAATGAATAGCACCAACGTTACAAGATTTACTTATTGCTGAAACTTGTCAAAATTCAACATACGCTATTCCTAAACAGTTTCACCTGTGTCCCATTAAAAAAACCCAACAGTTTATAGTCTAAAAGTTACGTTGAATACCTAAAGGCATGATATACATAGCAATGTATTATTCACATACATGTATTTGAAATTGTCAGATATTCGTGTAACAATAACATTACCAGCAAACTAAAGCTGCGTGTCTGGGACTAAGACTGTCAGGCATAAATAAATTTGACAGGCCAATGGACAGTGAAAGTTCTGCAAATCTGTAATGTGAACAATCCAGAAATCTATTTTGCCTCTTTTTCTGGCATCCATCAAAGCTACATAATACACAAAAGGATTTATTTTGAAAATCCATAATGTATTCTCTGAGAGAATTATAGATTTAAGAACCTATATATGCCAATCTTTGCACATCTCTAACCCTGATAAGACTTACATTTCTTTCTGAAAATTACTTTCAAAGTAAGAATAGACGTACTTCAACTAGTATGAATACAATTAGTGCAATTTTAGTAAATTCAATAGCTGTTTCAGATTTTGTAATGCTTAATGAGTCCATTTAAAAACAGCTATTTAACTGCCAAGAATGCAAAAATCTCCATGGACAAAAACCGATTCTGATGTATGAACCATGCTTTAAAAATGATGGAATTTGCAAATACATTAGAAAGCTATCTCCATAAAATAATCTTTCAGGCAGAAAACCTTTACTTTAGAGGAGTTAAAACTCCACTAAGAAAACTGATGCTAATTATTCTAAAAATCAATATCTGCTATAAATCTGTTTCACAAATTAGTAATCTCATTCTCCGGAGGTGGATTCTTTCATTGGGCATAACCTCTACAGAAGCAAATAAAGCATTTTCTACAATTTCTTTTTCCTTCATCTTTGCCATAAGGAGGAAATAATTGCCTTTCCAGCAACAAAACCTTTTCCAAGTTGTATATAAAGTATTATGTCACAATGAAGGAAAACAGACTAATGAGAAAACACAGAAAACCAAAATGCAAATTGCTTCCAGTGACACACATTTCCTTCACATCAAATAGGAACAATTTATGGTCCTTTTAGTGCTCACTGAAAATTAGCACCTGAGTAAGAAGTGATTTTAACTTCGGTGATCTCTGATTAAGATTTTTTTAAGTGTGAGTTTGTTTTCATATGTCTTTTTTACCAAAAGAGAAAATTATACATTACTATTACCTTTCACCAGCCTCATGGTCTCCTAGCTGTCCAAAAAGATTGTCATATGCATATCAATTCCAAACATCCTGAGGTGTTCTGCTACTCTATATAAAATGACCTATTCCTTGTATACATTTGAGAGAGAAATGTCAGCATCTAAACTTAATATTAGAATATAACTTTCACTCTTCCTTAAAAGTAATATCTTCCATAACTTGCTAGAGTCCTATAATTACTCTGCAGAAAATGGTTCAAGAGTTGCTGAGTTCCTTTGTATCTTAGCAACTATACATTAGAATCATGGACTTCTTCACTATACTGTTAACTATGAGGAGATATTAGCCATATATATCATATGCAATGTTTTAGTAGAGCACAGAATCCCACAAAGTACCTTAGGCCCATGGTATATATCGACTACTCCAATGTACAGAATTTTGAATGAATCACAGAAAAGGTAGATGAAAAACTATATTTCATGGCTTAGTTCTCTCTCACATCATTACAAATCCAACAGAAAATGCATCATTACTGCAGCGGAATATGAGAAATACCATTAGAAAAAAATAACATGCTGGGATGACCAGTTTCCAGTCAAATTCTTCTGCATGAACTCCCTCATTCTCTTTTTTTACTGTTAACAATCCTGCTCAAAATTCCTTTCATGCATCTGCAAGTTTCATGTTTCCTACAAGTACTCTGACATTGGAAAGTTAGACATTTTTGTAGCTGTAAAAACATACACACTCAACTGTCTGAACAAACTGCTTTTTTCAAACCATCTGAAGGTTAGATTGCAACCATTTGACTTTTTTGAGTGCATGTTAAATCATCAAACCATCTATTTTAGCAGCCTACAATGTTCTTGCTCATGGGAGCACTGAATTATGAAGCCAATAAGTTCACTGAGCTACCTGGCCAAACAGTGAGAAAATATCGCAGCAGTATTCTCCTGGAAAGAATTGGCTGGATATTCAACATAACTGGGGAAAGAAGAATTTCAGGTAAACATGAAAAAGGCTGTGTTACAACTAATTAAAATATATTTTGATATTTGCATCATTAGTGAATTGGGGATGGAGAAACAAACCAAACATTTTAAATCAGTGCATGATTGCGGTCTATCTTATTATCGTCCACTGTAGGAGAAGATCAAGTTCTGATCTTCTGATCAGGTTCTTAGACACCATCTAAGGAACCTTAAGGTGCACAGATCCATGGGACCTGATGAGATACATCCACAGGTCCTGAGGGAACTGGAGGATGATGTTGCCATGCCACTATCCATCATATTTGAGAAGTTGTGGCAGTCTGGTGAAGGTCCCACTGACTGGAAAAGGGGAAACATAACACTCATTTTTAAAAAGAGAAAAAAGGAAGACCTGGGGAACTACAGGCCAGTCAGTCTCACCTCAGTGCCTGGCAAGATCATGGAGCAGATCCTCCTGGAAAATATGATAAGGCACTTGGAGAAGAAGGAGGTGATTGGTAACATGGCTTCACTAGAGGCAAATCATGCCTGACAAATTTGGTGGCCTTCTAAAACTGTGTTACAGCATTGGTGGATAAGGGAAGAGCAACTGACATCATCTAGCTGGATGCAAAGCTAGATGCTTTTGCTAGATGCAAAGCATTTGACACTGTCCCACACGACACCCTGGTTTCTAAATTGGAGACGCACAGATTTGATGGATAAACCACTTGCTCGATAAGGAACTGGATGGACATACTCGAAGAGTTGTGGTCAACGGTCCCATATCCAAGTGGTGATCATTGTCGAGTGGTGTTCCTCAGGAGTCAGTATTGGGACCAGTGCAGTTTAACAATTTTGTTGGCAACAAGGACAGTGGGATTGAGTGCACCCTCAGCAAGTTTGCCAATGACACAAAGCTGTGTGGTCTGGTTGACATGCTGGAGGGGAGGGATGCCATCCAGAGGGACCTGGACAGGCTTGAGAGGTGGGCCCATGCCAATTCCATGAAGTTCAACCAGGCCAAGTGCCAGGTCCTGCATTTGGGTCAGGGCAGTACAAAGTACAAATACAGGCTGGGCAGAGAATGGATTAACAGCAGTCCTGAGGAGAAGAACTTGGGGGTTTTTGTTGATGAGAAGCTTAACGTGAGGTGGCAATGTGCGCTCGCAGCCCAGAAAGCCATCCATATCCTGGGCTGCATCAAAAGAAACTTGGCCAGCAGGCTGAGGGATGTGATTCTTCCCCTCTACTCTGCTATAGTGAGACCTCACTTGGAGTGCTGTGTCCAGCTCTGGAGTCCTCAGCACAAGAAGGACATGGACCTATTGGAGACAGTGTAGAGGACCACCACAAAGATGATCAGGAGGCTGGAGCACCTCTCCTGTGAAGACAGGCTGAGAGAGTTGGGGTTGTTCAGCCTGGAGAAGAAAAGGCTTTGAGGAGACCTTATGGCAGCCTTCCAGGACTTAAAGGGGGCCTACAGGAAAGATGAGGAGGGACTCTTTATCAGGGAGTGTAGTGATAGGACGAGGGTTAACGGTTTTAAACTGGAAGAGGGTAAATTTAGATTAGATATTAGGAAGAAAATTTTCATTGGGAGGGTGGTGAGGCACTGCAACAAGTTGCCCAGAGAAGTTGTGGATGCCCCATTCCTGGAGGTGTTCAAGGCCAGGCTGGATGGGGCTTTGAGCAACCTGGTCTAGGGGGAGGTGTCCCTGCCCATGGTAGGGGGGTTGGAACTCGATGATCTTTAAAGTCCCTTCCAACCCAAACCATTCTGTGATTCTATGACCTCCCCAGAAAACTATATCAAGATGCAACATCCATAGCTCAGCAAACTGAAATGGGGTAAGCCTTGTTTTTTGTCTGTCCAATGGGCAAGAGTCAGAATAACTAAGTCAGTATGAAGGGAAAAAAAAAAACCAAAAAAACCCCCCAAAATCCCTTCTCCTTCCCTGCAGTAATTATTTGTGAAAGCAAAGCCTGAGAGATCTGTTTGTTGACTTTAGAAAACTGACAGAATGGCATGGGAAAAATATCTATGGGAGTATTTGGAGCTTTAAAATAAGAACACTACATTACATCAACACAACAAGCATTTCTAGAGCTGTGTCAAAGTAATTCTGTGTACCTACCTCGTAGTGTCTTTTGCATAGATATTACCTCCTACAGCTGCATTGCTTCAGTACTGTTGTACAGCTCCCTTTCAGGCCAAGCACAGTATCCTGAGTTTTTTGGCTAGATAGTTTTGAGATCTAAAATGAAATATAAAATTGTATCCTGTAATTTAAGCATAAGCATAAGTACATCTTCCCTGTGAGATGATGGAATCCAGACATACAGCTGAAAAGAAAACAAAACACAACAGGATATACTGACTTGGTGTGGGTCACTCCACTGTCTGAGTCGGAGTTCAAGTAATATACACTCGTTCTGTTCTGGCAAGTCAAGAAAAAAGCTTGCTTAACAGAGCTTGCAGTAGAGTAAAACTAAGACATTAAAAATACATGGAGGATTATGACTATTTAGAAATGCATATTCTTACGTGCTTTTTAAATTTTTAATTAAACATAAATAAAATTCAGGAATGTTGCTGGCCACTATCACTAGATATTAGCTGTGAGGTGAAAAAACATGAGTCCCAAACCCTACATGGTGATACAACTTGTACATTACATATCAAATCTTCCCTGAGGCTTAATTCACGCTGAGGTAAAACCTCATGAGTACTCCAAGGACAGATGAGGACCAAGGGTGAAGAATCTGCAAACTGAGGTAAGTTTATTCAGTGAGATAAGGAAAGCACCAAAGAACCATGATGACTCACTTTTGGATGATGACCATAGGGCTTCAGGGTAGAAATTTTCTAAATTATGCAGATAACTTGAAGGAAGAGCATCTTTAACTTGAAAATCTTCTGATAAATCATTTATCATGTAACTGAAAAGCTGCTTTATCCCATAAACTTATAAACATCCTCCATACTCACATGGTTTCAGTATTGCAGGCAGAATGCCCTGTAGACATATATAAAATTTTAAACACTTCCTTTTAATTTTTTTAAAATACTGTTTTAAAGTAGTTTTCCAACCAGAGGCATTCTAAAACTAAAACCAAAGAAAGTGGGAGTTTTAAACTTCAAACATGGCTTCAGGGGCCTTTTTGCCAGAGGAGGAGACAGTGCAAAAGGAAGCTTTTGAAGCAGGAGGATTTCATGTTATTAAATGATGGCATTTTACATCTTACATTCATGCTGAATCATTTGTACGGGCAGAAGATAAGCTACTTAGATCAAAAAATGCTCAAACTTAGAAAACAATCAGGACTCTCCTTTGACTAGCTTAGAAAATTTCTTAAGAAAAAAATGAATACAATTGTCTGAATTGGTTACCTAGTTAATACCCAAAGGGGACTAGATACTGCAGTCCTAGAAAGAGTTTCCATTATCACAACCAATGTAAAATATGGATCTTATACATAGAGACAGCATCTAATACTAGATCCTGTTAACTTTATGAATCTATCATAAAAGTTGAGAAATAAGAACACAGGAGAAAAGAAGCTTTATGATATTAAATAAATTTCAGGAGAGAAAGGAAATAACAGGTGCTCTATGTATGCATATGTTTATTTTAATTCTAAGAGAAGCAAAGATACAGTCTGCACTGGTTTTGGTCCCATATGATCAAGGCTCAGAGATCAACCCTGTTGTGGAAGTGTAAGACCAACAAAAGATGTTAAAAAAAACCACCCAGGTTTTAATGGTGTCACAAAAAAAAAGGTAGAACAATAAAAATCAACATGGATCTTGTACTACAAGCACTTTGGCAGACATAATGATGTTCAGATGTCATTAGGGAACTATTACTACACTGTGTGTATTAATTCTAAGCTTAAAATGATGGTTCAAAATGTACAAACCACTTACCTAAAAGGTGAGGACACTAAGTCCCCGGGGGAAGTTAATTTGATGTCAACATCTCGACCCAAAGGAGACATTCTCCAAGGAGAACCACTCCAAGAAGGCTCTCTGGTGGGGACCCCATTTTATAGCCCTGTCGGATCTGAACTGCAGTGATCTATTGGTTGTGGTCATGTAGCTTTCATTGCTCAAGGGGTCTCCTAGGTAGGCTTATTGGCTGAGATGGTCTCTGGGGCTTGGATATCCGGGGTACGTGGCTGGGGGTTGTTCGTGTACAGGACCTGCAGCTCACGAGCTTCCTGCCAAACTATCCACCATGTCCCTTTAGACCCACAGGAGGAGGAGGAATGAGGGTGCTCCTGCCACAAAGCCTCAAGCCATTTCTTGCCCAAAAAGGCCTCCCAGTTGTGCATGACAGACAGAGAAAAAAATTAAGATTTTTTCTTTAGTGATAATAATTTGTCTCTGGATAATAATAGGGTAGCAAAATTGATGTCTCCGTAGATGAAACCAAAATACTGGAAAAGAAATACTTGGAATATGAGATAATTTCTTCCTCAATTTATTTTAAATCAACCATTAAAGAGCAGCAAGAACAGAGCTGCTTCATGAAGCAGATGAACTGGGAGCCGAGTGTGACCAGAAAGGCAGGCTATATCCAGCTGATGACTGAAATTTCTGCAGCATTCACCTTGTCACACAAATAAGAAAATTAAGCCCCACAGTCCTTAGTTCACTAGCTGCTTGAAGACTGCATTGCTCTCCTGAGACTGTGTTCTCTGTAAAGGAACACTAGCTATTACTTGTGGTAATGTTTATGTGGTAAGAGTCATATTAAAAGTGATTAGAGAAAATAGAAGGGAATAAAGAGTTCTATTTTTTGAGGGGAGGCAAACCTTACTGAATGAAAATGAGGTCTGAACACATTAACAAAAATAGTTAATAATTTGCATAATACTGGTAGTAAAATATGTAGGGGGAAAAATCTTCAGAGTTCTACTTATAAAAGTTAGCCCGAACAAAAGTTTCATCAACTTAATGCAAGTGCATGAAAGGGAATTGTCCAAGAGAAGCTCTGCCATTGACTTCTGCAAGACCAGACTGGTCTTGGAACATGAGCCAGTGCCATGTGAAAGATTCCTATGAAAAACTTCATCTGAATACTCATCTAGATCTGAGCAAGATACCTTGGCTTACTTTCACTTATTGCAAGCAAGTCAGTAGAGGTTATGATGTAATTCATTACACTATTCATGACACCTGCTCTATAATACCTACATTTACTCAGGTGAATTACACTTTTCACTAAATCTGTATTAATTATGGCAGCACAGACAAACAGATTCAGTTGTAAATGCTTATTGTGTAAGAAAGACGAGCATTGTGGGAAGGTACAATTAATTCCAACATAAGATATGAAGAGCATAGTAAGTGAATTCCACTTTTCCCAGACCAAAACAATCTATGGTCACCCCATCGATGTCAACTTCAGAAACAAAAGAAAAGAGAAAAATAAAGTACAATTTCTTTTTCTTTGTTGTTCTTTTTAAAAAATAATAAATTTCAGGTTATTGCTCTCTGCTTTCCAAGAAAACATAGACTTCAAATTTTTTAAGTTTACTCAGCAGTCTTGAAGACCAGAAATGAATAACTGAAATGAAAGCTGAGGGTTATTTTGCAGGAGCTGACAGTTCTACATGATGACCAAGATGTGTCAGCCACCCACTTCCATATTCATTAGTAACCAAGAAAAATGCAGTTACTTTCCACCAATCAATTCTTAGCAAACAATATTAAGACTTCTCCTATTCTTTAACTTACTACTTAAAGTTCCCTTCTAATAACTCAGAAATCAACTATTTAATAAAAGCTCAAAAGGTATGCCTACATTGACAGGTATAGATTTATCTCAGTTCACTTTGTGCAAGTGAAAGCACAAAGTGATGGAAGCAAAATCATAAAGCAATTCAATGCCATTGTTGAACCTCTCAGACCTCAGTCCTAATGTAATATTAATGTGCATCCAAGATAACTCTGGCCTAGATATTCAGCTAATGAGTTAGATTCATATCCAACAAGATAGAAAAATCATTGGTTTGGGCCATGTAGGGCTCCAGTTTCAAAGCTTCCAGTAAACTGGCACCTCTGCACTATACTCATCCAGGCACCCACACTGGTAGCCTGAATGATTAATGATTACCTGCTTGTTCTATGTGTACTATTTTGTGACCAATTTATTCTTTCTTCCCTCAGCATTATATACTTTATTCATGTGCTGTATTTTTAAGTAGTTGATAAGCTCTTTTATTCCTTTTTTTTTTTTATTTTTCATAAATTTATGAGCTACATAGTACAGTGGGGTCCTATCTGGTGGAGTCACCCACCCCAGAGCATACCCATGATAGAGCCACTTTGAATAGGAATGATGAATCACAGCAAGTACTGAAAAGAAATAAGGTCAGTTCTGTTACAATTGCCTGAAAATCACCATTTTCCAAACATCTCAGTCAATGTATCCATGGTCATTTACTAATGACATATGCCATAATACCATACTTGGCAGTGTTAAAGTCTAGATTGTGAGATTGTGTTTGAAGGCCTCCAAAAAAGCCTGTGCTCATATTTTTCTGTGCCCATCTGCCAGCTTTTGAGACCACATCAATTAAATGCTTATTGAAGGCTATACTGGTCACACATACCCTGCCAAAGGGATGAATAGGAAAATTTAGATTATTAAACTATTATTGATGCATTTCTTAAAGAGGCAACTAAATTCAGGCCCTTTTATAATGTTAAATTATCATCATCCATTACCTTCTGCAGATGGAATAAAAAGTTGGCAGAATCTTTTCTGCAAGATTTTGATTGGTGTGTTTCTGTTCAGTTTGAAAGAGCACAGAGGTTTCTGTTCATATATGTTCCAACAGACAGCATGCAAGCACTGGAAATCACAACCTACCAAGATTTTAAGTAAGATTGGGAAAAAGTTTTTTAAATGTTATATGTACACACTATTTAAATATATTCATAATATGTCATACAGATGAAAAATGAACTACAAGTTAAAACAAAAAAGAAAAAAAGGAAAAAGGAATCCTCCAGGATATTATGGATCTGAACTTATGTCAGCCTTGAAGTCAAAATATTTAGGGGCTTTTTCAGAAACCACAGTTGCCAAAGAGTGTGGGGAAGCTGTCAACTCAGACAAAACTATGAAAAATACAGTCTTTTAAAATTTATGTGAATATTACCTTGTAAAAGAATAAATACATATAGTTTGGCTTTAAAGTTTAATTGCAATAACTGTTGAAGAGAAGAATTAATATACAGTCAGAAATAATGCCAAATTAGCTCATCAGTTTGATTACAAATCCTTGTAATGAGAAAACAATCTTAAAACAGTCTGTAAAACAGCACAAGAAACATCACATGTAGAGTATAGATTTTTAAAATACATACTTAAGTATAGTTTTGTTAAGACTGAACAAGGAAGAGAATGTAGCCACAGCTATAAACACACCAAAGATCTGAAAGTGGAATTATCACTGAAATAACTTGAGCGGAAGCTAAGACAGGAAATTATCCAGATAGAGATTAACTTTTTAAATATGTCTGAAGTACTTTCTCTTCCTTCCTAAGAGACCCTAGCAAGCTTTGGGATTTCTTAATAGGACAAAATGCTCATCAAATGTGAATCACTGTGGATCCGTTGCATATCCATTGTCTTGGTTTAATTCTCACCAGAACAGGAATATAAAGACAGTCATTCTGCACATAAATTTTAAAGATAATTTAATTTCACAGAAAAAATGTTTGGAAATTAAAAAAAAAAAACAAACACAATAAAAATTAATTATTTTATTATTATTTTTTAAATAAAATGTAGTCAAGGTTTATCTTAAAAGCAGTGGGATATTTTTCCTTTCTCACTTATCCTCTGATGATTAGAAACCTTTCTTTTAAATTTACGACCTGTCCAGTACATGGCCAATTTATAGCCATTGCACCTGTGCCAACATTGTCCTTCAGCTTAAATAACTGTTCTCCCTACCTCCTGTTTGCTTCTATGATGTATTTATGGTGAACAATCTGATCTCCTCTCATTCTTCATTTTGCTGGTTACACAAGCCCAATTCTTTTAATCCTCTCTCATAAAACTGACTCTCCACTCTCTGGTAAGAGTTCTTATCTCTGCCTATTCCAAACTCAACTAGTCTTCTGTGATCAAGGCAACCAGAATGGTATACAGTGTTCTAGATGAGGTCTTAGTGGTACCCATGCAGATGCCATATGTATGTCTAAAAAAAAATTAAAATGTATTTCTCCTAAAGTCATATTTGTGTTTCTTCAGAAATGCACAACTATGGTTTACTGATCTGATTAACTAATATCATCACATTGCTTTGATCCTGCTTAGTTTACTCCTTTATTTAGCTGGTCTTTTTTTTTTAGAATTTATCGCTAAATGCACCATAAAATTTTGTTACTTCATTTTGTCTCTATTTTACATTTCTAGCCTGTTAGCTCTTTCAGCCCCTTCTGCAATTATCAGTTCCTACATTATTTTGATTTAAGTATCATCAGTGCAACCTTAGTTTTTGTGTATAACTTTAATCCATGGTTAGTAAAAAAAAAAAACAAAAAAAACAAACCAAAACCACAACAACAACAAAATCAAACACAGCACCTCATTCTGAAAACCTGTCATGGAGGTACTCCACCGCTAGAAAATTCCTTCTTAACTCAAAAGTCACAGTAAAATCTATAATTATCTCACTTTAACTAGTTCAAATGCCTTTCTTGTGTTAAGGATTGCACGTATTCTTTGTCATATTATAGCAAACACTTCACTCAGTTCTTACAGATTCAATCTATTTCCCTAATTTATACAATACTCAAAAATATTTAAGAATTCAATAGTGCTCAATATTGACATGACATGCATTAACAAAACTGTGCAGTACTCTATCCAGTTTGTTTTTTATCTGCAGTAACCACATGATCTGGGTTTTTTGATGATTAAAAAAAAAAAAATCAGAACTGGAAAATTCCAGTGATTTATAGATGATTAAAAACATAATTTTGGAAAAAAAAATCTCCAATGCATTGTTAATTGGAAATGTTTTATCCAAGCATTGCATTTTATACGTGGCTGTGACACTCAGGCACATTATCTGGATTTATGATGAGCTGAGGGAGTTAAGGAATCATGGCTTTGTTAACACAGATGTTCCACAAATGGGAATTTATTTTGAAATATGTTAATCAGCTTTCAGATCCTGAAAAATTATATCAGATAACTATTCGTAGAATTTTATTACATATCAAGATATTTAAATATTAAAATTAAACTGTCCATCATTCTGTCTAGGTAAAACTTAAAATCAGAAATTTAGATCTAGTATACTCAGCCAGCAGCAGCTTTGCCATAGCTGAAAAATAGTAGTAAAAATATAAAAGAAAAAGAAGAATAGTAGAAGTTCAAAGGTTAAAAATGTTATAGTTCTATAAAAAATACTGATCGTTACCATTGCAGGTAAGAATTCATGTTGATACTTTATTTACATATTAATACAGGAGTAAAATTCTAATTTTGATATCTGTAATAAAATCATAACTTTTCAGTTATTTTAATAAAATAAAATTACATGCAAATTGTACAATGTGAGCTATAAAAATATTCATTAATTACTCTATTCCTCTGAGACTTTTTCATTTCATAAAAATTAAAAAGAAATATTTCATAGTTGAAAAATCATAACCCGCTTGTGCAACAGACCTTCCAACTCAGCCAATCAGAAATTCAATGTGTTCTTAATAATTTTCTGTTAATAACAGCAGAATCTAATCTTTTATGTACCATTTCATCTCAGAAGATACATTTGCATAACCTAACTTTGTAAAAGGATCTACCTTTAAAAAAAAAAATCAAACAAAATCAGCTGGAGCCATCTTTGAGCAATCTGAAGTCAAAGAATGAATTTTCGTTTTAACATGACCAGGGGTGACACTCATTTTCCCTAAACACCTTCATCCCAATCACAAAGTAGGAACAGCAGGCAATTGACATTTGGAGAACTCCATGCTCACTTAACTCTGTCAAACATCTTTTCTACATAACAGTAAAAAGTCAGTTTCTTGCATCTTAAGCCTTACTAGACTACAAAGTGTTCAGCAACTATCATCTGAATAGCTACTGAAAATGCTGACAAAGCTAACACAGTTGTTAGTAGATAAGCATGATACAGTTGGAATTAACTGGAGAAAATGTCAGTGTTGAGTTGCTTCCAATCTTTATGTAAAATGGAATAAACTAATTTGTAAGTAAGGAACGGACAGGTCAAAACAAGAAGGCTTAAATTTAATTTAAGAATTTCTGAACATCACATCTTTTAGAGAAAGAAATGCCATTTTTACAATCGCTACAGTCTACACATAGAAAAACAATGTACTTCAAATAATTTTGTAATGCCAGCATTGTTAAAAAGAAACAATTTCTCCAAAGCTGGTGTCAAATATTCTTGTAATATATATTAAAATTCTATCTGAATCAGTCTGCAGCCAATTTACCTACCCTGAAAGAAATAAAATACTTTTCCATCTGTCTCTAATGCAAACACGTGAACTTTTTAACATCAACATTCAGATGACTACATGGCCCAGCCACTTGAGAGAGTTTCCTCAGGCCTCATGAACAGGACTCCAAAATCAGCCTCCATCACACCACTTAAGTCTCTGTTCTTCTTGATGTTTTGATCAGAGATGAAGTATTAACAACGTGTAACCAACAAAAAAAAAAAACCATGGCCAGACACAAAAAAAGAGGTTTTGCATAAGTATGTGAGCAATCTGATCATGGAAGGTGCAAAGATGCGTGTAGTTGTGCATAAGAGACACCCAAGTAACAGAGAGCTGCAAGACAAGACAAGCACAAGAGACAGCAAATAGATAGGGCATCTTGCCAAATCCATGAGAACGATGAGTAGAAAAACCAGAAACAAGACAAGGAGTGTTGGGAGCAAACTTCCCACTTTTGGGAGGAAGGCACGTAGCACAAAAACATCAGGTAAAGGCAAGTAAAATCAAAGAAATGAGAAGACACTTTTGTTCCCACTTCTTTCCTAAAAATGCTCATAACTGATCTCTTTGACTTCGGTGACTAAGAACCACCACCAACTGCCGTCGTCAGTGCTCACTGTACAGCATCAGCTCTGTGGTATTGTATATGCATGGTTAATTTTAAAATACAAGAATTAAAGACTAACAGTTTTGTAGGTGTAGTAGTGATGATTAATAACAAGAAAGAACTAACCATTAGAACAATATGTGAAGTTATTGAACTAAATTAGTAAAGTTTAGTTTTAAAGTTTAGAACTGTCTTGATTTGTCAGTCTTCTAAACACTCCCGTCAACACGATCTCTATTTCCCTAGCTGATATGTATAAATATACATAAATGAATGTTCAGCTTTAACACTTTTCAATCACCAAATGACAGCCATATGATGCAATGTTTAAAATAACCATCTTCAAGTATACATTATATACATATATATATTCTTTATTTGAAAGGATAATTTTTGCGTTATAACTTTGTTTCTCTATTTTGTCTAACAACTGTTCACAGGGAACTTACTACCCCTTCTAGAAATTATGCCTGCATAACATTTAACTTTACCCGTAGTGTCACTGACGTCTGTTCTACACAGGGCTAACAATCCATAGGGAATTCATCAGCCCACATGGAAGCAGAAAAATCTTTGTATCATAATTCAGTTAATTATCTGTATTTTCTTGCACTCATAAGAAATCTTTAATAGGAGGAAAAATAAAAGCTGCAAGCTCCATTCTGTATCAATAAATTTTACTAAAACCAGGTCTGTTACAAATTTTTCACCCTGGCTGGTGTCAGTTTCTAAAACTTGAAGCAATTCGTTTTTGTATTGTTCAGAGTTAAAAGCATGAACAAAGACACCATGCTTCATTTACCTGCTTTGCGACTGTAGTCTACTTTATAAAATAAATGCAAAGCTGCACACTAGCAATTCTGTCTGCAGAAACTAGTTGCCTGCCTTATTTTCTTACAGAATCTCCCTTCCTCATCATGCTTATGATGGGTTAAGTTCATGAAGTAGCAACAACACTAAGTCTTGAGAACTGTAGAAGTTCAGAAGTTAAACTTGTCATGCTGTTATTAACTGTAATGACACAGTTATTTCTTTTTAAATAAAAGGGTGATTAACTATTGAAACAAAGTAGAACCACAGAAACCTGCTGCAAATGCTGTAAAGCCTGCAGGTATTCAAAACTCCCTAACTGAGGCTGCACAGATCAGACCAGGGTTAATGGGAACCCTATAACCTCTAAGTAAATTTATGTCTGAGACAAGCTATCAAGAAAAGAAATGGATTATTCTTTTTTTCATTGGGTTTTTTTTTATTATTTTTTCCCTTTGTAGCTCTTTTTTTTTTTTTTTTTTTGATATCTTTAGTCATGTCTGGAAGCTTTGCGCAAGAATAACTAGGTAAAATTCCATCATCTCTCCAACACAAGACCACAGCAGTGCAATCTAATAGAGTTCATTCCTATGCCATAATAGCAATGTAAACATATGGAAAGCTATTGAACGTCATTTAAACATGCATTCATGTCATATTCACTTGCTCTACGCTGGACTAGACAGTACAGAAAAAAGGCTAGTAAGTACAGCATTACTAATCTGATTTAGGAAATTAACTGCAGCATCAAATGTCTGTTGCAGAGAATGCAAAGTGCCTAGAGTGTCTGGGTTGATATCCTGGATGTAATCAAGATTTATAAGCCTATTAACATAAACAATAGGGTTAGACAAATTCATTTAAATTTGCTCACAAATGGCCACAGATATGGCCTTAAGATCAGCAGAATGCTCAGATGTTGCAAGTATTACAACTTCATTAATTAAAAAGATTAAACGAAAAAGTTTAGTTTAAAGCTACCATAACATTTCACCCAATAAACATGAGTATATGCAGAATAGATTCCCTAGGCACCTTTCTTTACCACTGACCCATAAATGATATGCAGAACAGTAATTAAAGCTTTTTTCTTTTTCAGCATGCAGTCCCATCGGGTTCTCTCCCTAGATCTGACCCCTGAAGGATACATACAAGAATAATTAACATATTTATTACACCATGAAGTTTGTACTTTGTAGATCTAACTTGAAGAGGTTTATCTACACAAACAGAGAAAGGATTTGTGTTTAACTTATCTTTGGTGAAGAAAACATACTACCTATTAGAAAGAACAAATAAATTGTGATATGTTAGAAAATAAACATGCTTGAAAGCAGATAATTAAAAAATATTAATGTTTATCATCCTACCTCCAGCTCAGTGGCTGAAGAGGTTGCCCCCAAAATATACATAGTTTATATATTGTATGCATATATAACATATACATTTTTTATTATTATTATTTTTGGAACCAAAAAGACACTCAAAATCATTCTTGCAGAACATGTCTCCAATATTTCAATGGGTACTTTGTTCTGTTAAGGAAAAAAGTTCCCAGATAAAAGTAGGATGGTAGACTTCTTTGTTCTATATATTGTCATAGTACAAGAGTGCATGTGTGCACGAGAGAAAAATACATGTGAGTAACCCTTCAGCCACTTCACACTCTTATGTTTGAGCAGCATAGTGGCTAAAAAGCAGCACTGTGGCTAAGCAAATCCCTGTTTCTGGGACAGAAACAAAAGGAGATAGAACAGAAAACAGATAGACAAGCAGCAGGTGAAACGTGAAACAGAATTCTTATAATAGTCAGGATGGATTCATTGCAAGAGGGTCTTATCTTTCTTGTATGAGGCAGTGTAATGACCAGTGTGTACCAAAACCCAGAAGATTTTACCTGTGATTCCAGAATAGACTGGTGAAACAAAGATGAGACAACCATACTTCCCATTAGCTCTTTATCACCTCCTGTTAAGTGCAAGAGAATTATACCATAGTGAATAAGGTGTAACCACTGCATTTGTTAGCACTTCTTTCCGTGCAATTCTGACAGTCGTACTGGATTTCATTGTATAATATGCCCTGATGGCATGACAAAGTGTGCAATTCACATATATGTGCCTTCTAACCAGTTGTAAAGTTGGAAATTTATATTTATTTTATTGTGTTACATTAACTTATCATCAATAAGAGGTTTTTTTCTTGAGATCTGTAAGCTTCATAATCTAGCTTGGTAAAGGAGATGACGTGTAAGGAGTCCCTGGAAGTCTTTGCAGCTCCCAAGCTTAAGCAAAAACTAATTGTTATGCCAAAGACAGTCAAAACTTGGCAGCATCTATTTAGAAACTCTTCCACAGAGAACAGTGTTTGACCTAAAACCTCCTGAAGTTAATCGATGTCCATGAACTGTGGCAAAGGCTCTTAATGATCAGGAAGACTTTACAGTATTCTAGTCTGTGTTCTGGACAACCATCAGGAAATTGATCTTCCACAGGACAGACAAACGGGTAAAGGAATGGGTATTGCTTCATACTGTGCTGGATATGATCCTGGGGACAAAGCTGTACTCACAATAATGTGTCGGGGGTTTAGAGCAAGCAATTTAATTTTCATTTGCTTCAGTTTTAATCTGTATGATGGAGATATTAACAGTACCCTACTCAATATTAAACCCCTACAAAATACCAGAAAGGCATTGAATGAGCTTATGTAAAAGGAGTTTCTGGAATGTATGTTATGATTAGTCTCAGTAAGATAACAAAAATAATTCCTCTTGCAGACATCATAAAAATATACCTATTCAGTAACTTGGTGTATGTTACATTGGTTTCCTTCTTTTTATTCCTGATACATTTATTTTGTTTGTAAAATATAGTTGTTCTTTTTACCCGTTTCTGGCCGGTCACTAACACGCAGTGAATATTCATTAGTTAAGATTCTGTTAATTTGGTTATTTCAATAGAATCACAGGATTGCTGAAAGGGCTTTAAAAAGCTGCCTCATTCTTTCCTCTACCCTAAGATTGACATTGTTCCATAATTTTGATGGGGTTTGTTTTCATACTTTATAAGCATTTTGAGTTGCTTCGTTGAATAGTTTACTTTGGTCTTGATTATGCTTAAAAACATACTTTTCGATATATAGTTCAGCCATGTAAAACATATAATGATTGCTTTTGCACATATCATCCCTTATTATGAAATATTTGTTTTCTTATAAGAGGTTAACTGCTGTAGTGAATTATTCATCAGTTGCAGTGCTCTCATATCTTTATCTGCACCACACCACACAGAAACTTAACACATATATTACTGTGGATTTTGTTAAGAGAAGCATATCAAGATTTTACACATTTAATGTATTTAGGAAGTTATCTGTCAGCTAAGTAATTGACTAAGAGTAAAAAAAAAAAAGTTTAATAAGTTTTAAGAAACTCACTGTTTTGAGGAGGCATGAGATGGAAACCAAAATCTTTAGTAAGATTTGTGGAAAACAGAAATGACCTTGAAAGTCCTTCTTTCCTTCATTCCTAAAATTTGCAGATGGTAAGAGAACATTTCTCACAAGTACCATGATACTCAATTTGTGTTCTGTGACAAATTATGGTTGGTAGGTCTTGATTGTTTTAATTAAAACTTTGATCTTCCTCACATAATTGTTCCTGAATAGTTGATTACATACACACGATGTTAGATTGTAGTTATTTTAGAATACCTTTCTATTCTATTTTTCTCATCTCTGGTATAGTCATTCAAAAGAGAGATGTAACTGTAGTAGCAGGTCACTCTTTTTAGTGCATGTTACCAATACAGAAGAGAGCAGTTATTAAGGGGAAATTATTGAGGAAGTTGTAGTAGAATATAATTATTTCAGAATGCCTATACTAGTTAGTCTCTCTCAGTTGATAAAGTCCACAGAACTGCACCTGCCCACGAGAAAATATGTGCATCTACTTGGGATTCAGAAGTACAAGCTGTGTTGCTGAAGCAGTTCCTGACTATGTAAATCCTCTTGTTCAGTGCAAGATGCTGTGATGCATCATTAAGTGACTTGTCTCATACTTTATGCTAGATTAAAAGATTCTGCATTTTCCCCAGACTGAAGAACTCCAGAAACTAAATGTCACCAGAACTGGCTGCAGAAACAGGATTTATTTGTAGCTTACTCCAGCAAATCTTTCTGTGGTAGTCTCCCTCCCCCAGGCCTTTTTCTCAACCAATATCAAACATTTCTCCCAACTTTCATCAGACCTAGTGTAGGATATTCATGAATGTGACAACTGACAGCACAAGGAATCAAATAAGTAACATTTAGAAATATCTATGACAAACTGACACAAATGATAAAGCATAGAACTTTTTCATTGTGCTTATTAATAACTTAATTCAAGATTGTTGTCATTGTTTAACTACACTAAGCACAATCTCTTGTTTTCTGTTTCACATAAATCAGAGCATACCTTGACTCTTTGGCTATCACCAGGTTTTGAAATGCTAAACCATCAGGTCAATGGTTAAACTTATTTCCGCTTGGTTTATAAGGATATTTCTCAGAAAAACATTTCCTCAGAACAGAAATTCCAAAAGAGTAGGAAAAATAAAAGATGACCAATTTTGGAAATTCCAATGAGATAAGAATTTTTATTCATCAGAAGCTTTTTGGCTTGCAAAGTTTTGATACAAGACTGAGCCACAGAGTACAGCTTACCATAGTACAGTTTCTAAGGCTTCTAGCATGAAAACTGGCAATCTAAAATCCCTAGACTGGATCAGTTCAGAGTTCTTAAAGTTTCCAGAGTTCCTTGCTGCGGACACATTAGGCAAAAAGGCTAAGGAAAGAGTACAGGTAGAAGCTCTATAACCAGAAGACTGAAATTTCTTTGGATTTCCTAATTGCACATTGGATTAGCTTTTCTACTCCTAAAGAAATGGTCATATTTGCATTTGTGTACAGAAACAGAAACTTTAGGTCGCTGAAGGCTTTCAGCCCTGTGACAGTCTACACGGCAGCATTTACCTGGAGCTACAGGCCTTGAACCATCTTTATTAGGCAACATTCCATTTAAATCTCCTAGGCTCAAGAAATTAAAAAAATGCCTGGTTTTCCTGTCATTCCTTGGAAAAAGTAGTAAGTGAAACAATTCCAATTTTCATTTGTTGAAAACACAGACAGAATCACAGAATCACAGAATGGTCAGCTTTGGAAGGGACCTCTGGACATCATCTAGTCCAACCCCCCAACAATAAAACCAGCTTCTTCAGGTTTGTATCTAGTTCATTGAATGGTTCCTGTTCCTGTTACATGTTATAATAAAGATAATTAGGCACTTAATAATTTAAACAACAGAAAATGAGCGATTTAACTTCCAGTCTGCTTTTTGCCATCCAAGGGAATTTTTTTCACCTTACTTCCTAGCTCTATGAGGCAGTGTAATATTATTTGAACTGTAGCAAATTTCACACTGGGTTTTCTTTACTTTTTATTTTCCTAACCTAAACAGAAAATAAATGTTCTTTTTCTTAGCTGAGTCTTGGGGCTTGTTATTTACAATGTGGCAGCACTGAAAGCCAAGAGAAAACACTCAAGTATCAAGAATGTCACCATAAGGCAGATAGCTGACTTGGAGTCAGGACCACCACTCTTTTCCCTCTGGCTGCAGACCTCCATCATCTTTATTGCTCCTGAACTGGGTCATCTACTGGGAAGACACACCACAGATTGCGTGATGGAGGGGAGAGAAATAGGGATGCAGCAATCTCAATTTACATCATCTTAATTGGTGCAGAAGGATACCTGTGGAACAGCATAGTAGCCATTGAAAATGGTCTAAATCTCCCTTTCCACAAAAACTCAGCACAGGATGCTCTCGTCCTTTCCCATAGGGTGTTGGTCTCACACCTGGGTAAATGGGGTCACTTATTCTGTTGGGTTAGAGTTCTGTTTTTCTAGAAAACCTACATGGGCAGACAAACAGCTCTTTAAAATTCTAATGTACTTTACCCAACTACATGGAATAAAACCTTGCAACTCAGCAATGATATGTACTAGAGAAATGTGATGCATGGGAGACAGAAGGAAAAACAAAAAAAAAGCAAACCAGTATTTTACTACTAAAAAAGAGAGAGGACTCACTGCAGATAAGCAGCAGCATTGACCAGACGTGGTGCCCTTAACTGGGAAGATAATGCTGGAGCATTGTAATTTTTTTTGTGTTTTCACCATATATGGGATGTTTAGGACACATTGGATACAAGTTTTTTGTTCTCTTTACTACACTCTGGTATTGGTTCAACTCAGCTCTCAAGGCTGCATTCCTTCAAGAGCCAGTAAATGACTGTTTATAATTTGTGTTTGTACTTCAAGGGTCTCTGGTGTGGTCCTGTGCCTGTACTCTCAAGACCTCTGCTATCATCCTGTAATTGTACTCTCAGGCATAGCTGGTACAGAAAATAGCCTCTGTGGGTAGGACAGTTTGTGAAATTCTTCCTTCCACAGATGCAGTCTGGAATGGTTTAGCATCTTAGTAATTATCTGATGCCAAACGTAATGAAGAACCACAGCTTGGTGGGTTCTGCACCACATGCCAGACATTCCCGGGTTGTCTAGAGCATACCCACAATGTATGCAAACAATAGTTCATATAAAGAGGTAGAAAGGCAGCTGCTGCCTTAAAGTGCAGGCAGAGGAAAACTATCCCTTCACAGAATACATTACTGCCTGTGTGGGAACACACTGGAAGTTGAGAACATGATTCAGGTTCCATCACATTTTGAGCAGATTCAAACACATACATCCCACCTCTACTGACACTGCCTTCACCACCACATTTTACAGTATCTGCGAAATGAGAAAATAAAAACTATCCCAAACTCCTAGTGAACTTTTTGCTGCGGTATGACGCAATACAGCTTGAGATGAAAGGTAAGACTATGACTCACCAGGTCAGTGCTTGCAGTGCTCCTTCTGGACACCATAGTCCAGAGTTTTGTCATCAACCTAAAGGCTACTTGGGTATTTCAGATAAAGCAACAACTTACTTAAATTGCAAAATAGGTCTGGGAAACAGAAACCATACCTCTACCCTACAGTAACAGAGTACTGAATCAGTTCATAAATTTATGCTTAGACCTCTCTCCTGCTGGAGTCTAGATCCCTTCAGACTGAGAAGATAGTTTATAATGAAGCTAATATAACATAGCCAACAACATAACCACCTGACAGACTTTAAAACAAAGTAGCTGCTGGAGGCAAATCCTGAGAGGAACCTGATCCCACCATTGTACTGGAGAGAAGCATCAGGAGCGTTCAATAGACCAATCCCCTCAGTAGATCTTCGGTTGATTTCTGCTTTTCCTCTACTCTGTTCCAATATGTCAGCTCCTGAGCCCTAACGACTAACCTTTTCATACCTCATTTCATTTATTTAATGCACCTTACTTAGTAGCAGTCTGCTCCAGGAATCAGACTCCTAAGATAAAACCTACAGAAAACACCGGAATTTTCACAGTGATCTAGAATGGGTAATTTCTACTGTCTTCTACTAAAGTAAAATATATCTTATGCTTATAGATTTTGAAACTGTACAGGGCAGTGACTAATCAATGTTTCTTTCTCCTACAAAAGCCATGTAGCATGGGTTATTTTCTCTGCTTACACAGAAACAAGCAAGGCACAGAACAATTAGATCAGGCACTCAGAAAGGCAGCACAAAAAGAACGCATTGAAATTGTAACTCCTGTTTAAAAGGCTTTTTTGTATGACATCCATTGCCCTCCCCCAGCTTCTGTTATGAGAAGGAAATTAAAAAAATATGAAGATTAGGAATATTGTCCTAAATTTCATTGAGTTAGTACTAATAATCAGACTGACTGAATGAATAAGATCTCTGTAATCTCATGAAGTTCTTCTATGGCCAGAGTAGAACAAATGGAAAATCAGTGGACAATGGAAAACCCTACACAATTTTCCTTTGGAAAATGTCTGAAAAACCTATGAGCAATAATGCAATAATTCGTCACACCTACTCATTTCTGCAGGGAGAGGAAAGGGCAGAGAACACATTCATAGAAGTAAACCCTCAGAGACCTTTAAAGCATGATCAAAGATTTAAATATTTTTCAGGTATATTTGGTGTTCTGGAAGGAAATAACAACAGATGTGGGAACATAGGGGGCGCTGCCATAGGATCATGACATGAAGTCTCTTTTGCAACCCTGATTTGTATTAGATAAACTATGCTGAATGCTGAGAGAGAATCTCATGTTTCACGTTATCACAGAAGAAAGTATTTCTCCATGTAACATATTTTTTTTAAATTAGTATTGACTTATGTTCATGAAAATTGTATTTGAAAACTCCTCTGTTCATGAGAAATTTATATTTATATAGTGTAGTAACTATTTCAGAGTAACCGAACTCTTACTTTCCTTCTTTTGCAATAGTACATTTTTCATTGCATCTTTTCAGCTTCCCACTACTGCTTTTGTAATATCCTTTGAGAAACATGTCATGATTAATTCTTTTTTACCAGCAATAAATTGCTGTTAGGGATTATAACAAGAAAATACAACTGCAAGCTTTGAAAGGCTGAGAGATGCTTTATCAACTTCATAGACTGGAACCCCACTCTTAGATAAAGCATTCAAAGGGTATTTTCCATGGATGTAATATTCACCCTTGAACTTTTTATATCCCACTGAGCACAATATGAAAATGGAAGTATTTCATTGTAGTTAAGTGCTATAAACAATCACTGAAACCGGTGTATCCAAGATTAAACAAATATAGACTGTCACCAAATCCTTTATGAAATCTCAGGACCATTTCTGCCTTTGTTTTCTCCTCAAAAAGAAAAAAAACATCATCTGTAAGGTACAGCTATTTTAATGTCAGAACTTCAAAGTCAACTAAGAGTTCACATCAATGTCCTTAAGAAAAAAATAAAATGAAATACAGACATAAAAGTAAGCCTTACAGTTCAGATGGATTATTTTGAGTAAGTGTCTCTTGCCACTTTATAAAATGACAAAGCTAAAAGTTCAGCATATCAATCTTAAATATAATTACTGTGTGCTCAGGTTCAAAGATAGATGGCAGATGATATGTTTGTTTGCTTTGTTGAAGAATAGGTTGTAATAGGCCTTGCAATATTTTGGGATATAATGCATAAGCACGATTTCTTTTCAACCCAAAACTTAGTTCAGATGCATTTCAAAATATGCTGAATGCTTTTCAGGAACTCAGTATTAGCCTCAGCTTTGGGCCAGTTTGTTAGTCTGTTTTGCATTTGAAAGGAAGATAAGTAGAAGGAAAGAAACTGCAGTTTGAGGTTTTAATAAGTCCTTTCCTCTTTGTGAACTCAGGATTTCCTTGGAGCATACAGAGTACAGGACCTGCATAACCATGCACAATGGTAAGCTAATGAGAGCTTCCAGTGAATCATGACATGCGTCATAGCAAAACAAGACGTTTTAATTTACCATTCCTTAAACAGCACATATTGGTTTATTGTTAGATTTTATTAAAACCTAAACTAATAGCATTTAGAATACCATTTGATCATTATTCCCTAAATTCACCACGATATGTTACCTTATAAGCATATGGGTTTCATATGAATGTCTGCAAAAATTTTAGTTGTATTATTTTTTGGATCTTTAGGAACTTACTAAAATAATACTAATGCAATTCTTACTAAACACTTTTGATCTGTTCATGTGAATTATCAAAACATTCCAATGGTCACATTCTTCTTTCTTTATACGTATGAAAGTTTCCACAGTACCAATAACTGTTTTCTTTAATGCCTACATTCTTTTCTCCTGGCATGCACTACATGTTCTCACCAAAAAAAAAGGAGAGAAGAAAAAAAAACAAAACCCCAAACCACTCCACTGTATTTAAATTATTTTCTCTTTTAAATAAACAGTTTTGAATTCAGTGTAAACACATTTGTTGCCCACTTGTTTCCTGAATAAAAAAGGAATAAAAAGAAAGATAATAATCCCACAGTTGAAGCATCATCTTTTTTAAAAAATGTCTCTGAACAGTATTACTAATTCAGCACAGTTTGTATCTAGCCAGAATAATTATTACTGGTAGCCAAAGAAATCATTAAAATTAAAATCTTCCTAAATGTTTAAAATACTTTGCAAAGAGATCTGCAAGTAGAATATGCAAAGAGATTTGCAAGTAGAATATGAAGTACATCTGAAAATCAGGCAGAATGGAGGCCGAAGGCCATACAACAGAATTTATTTGACTGGACAGAAGAACTTCAATAAAGTTTAGGGGCATACAAGTAAGAGATTGCGACATGTAATTATTCCTCAGCTAAATGGGGCCATGGCTCAGCTACTAGCTTCTCCACAAGAAGATGGCACTGATAGTTACAAATCCCACAACGTCAGTCTCTTCTCTTTTCATGCTTTTCCTTCTTGCAGCCACCTTAGTCTTAAACTAATTTCCATTCAAAAAGAAAGCATTATGGAGACAAATCCTAATCTGTGGAAATCGGTTGTCTCTCACTAGTCAGGATTTTTAACAGCTGATGATTTTGTCCAGAAGGTTGTTCTGAAAGGTGCAGTACATCATGGCACTGAGACACTGCTCTCTAGCAACATTCTGGTGTATAGGTATTTACATTTGTACTAATTCTTTCTGAGTCATGACAAGCAGTCTCAAAAATACTTTTAATGGAGAGTATAACAAAGTTCTGATGACCCCATTATTACAGATGAGCCTCCTACAGAGCAATTTGCTATGGAATTTGGGGTTTGTATATAAGTAGAAAAAATACTTCCTCAAATAGGCTTTCATAAGTTCCACAGAGCTGTCCTGCTTTTGCTTATGCTGTTTTACTAGTATACTAAACCTGTTATTCTGTCTCCTGTGTAGACTGTTTGAAACAGGTAAACAGGTAATCCATCTATATCATCCATCTTCCAAGACCATTGTCAAATGTTTTTCTAAGTTTACACGATATTATGAAGTGATTGGACCTCTTTAGAAAACAAAGCTGGCTTACAAGAACCTTTGAATATATTTAGCAGTTACTGAAGAATAAATCAAAACATGCTTTGAAAATTGTAATATCTGCTACAGCATTTCTCCCAAAATAATCTTGTGTAACCTTGGTTAAACCACTAAACCTCTGTGCAACTCAATTCCCCCATTCGTTTAAGAGAAATAATACCGTAACCAAAGTGATAAATAGCAACTTCAAAATTTTCACTTTCTCTTATTGTCTAGAAGAGTTAGAAGTCAAATAAAAGCATTAAGAATTTAATTCCTTGTCTTGGTCAGCTGAAAATGTATATCTGAGGACAGTCATTTGGTCCTTGTGGTTGAAAGATTTAAAAGGATTTTTCAAGAGGAGTCCAGAATCATGGAGGGTACACTGAAGCAATACTAAACTCTCATTTTGCAACAGACCAGTGAGCTTACTAGCAGAGTATTCTATCTCTTGTAGTTGCAATTTTTCAGAGGAATGTCTCCAGCTCTTGCATTGCTTCTAGCTGTTCGATATTAGTTTCTCACAAGTTATAGCTTTCCAACTGTAGTTGGAAAGTATGAGGTTAGACAGTGAATTTTAATTTTAGACAGAATAATATATTATGGCATCTGTATCTTTAAGTATTTTATAATTTTATAAAGATAGTTTTGTTAAAAATTTACTCAAAAGTCATTGTTTGGGTTATTAGGTGAAATTATGTTTAAATCTCAGGCATTTAGTATTTGATTTTTTATTTTTTTTTAAACCCAGTTTTTAATACATGAAGGGAATTAAGACTGTCTTCATAAGGAAAGAAATACCTACATTTTAGCAGGCTCTTCAGTCACCTTGGTGTGTAAGACATGCTCTTACAAAGAGGTTGAAACCAACAGGAAGAGAAGCCAGAGCTACATCTCCAGTTTCTGCGCGAGCATCTCAACCAGCATGTTCCTAAATAAAGAAAAGCCACAGCAAGGACAACCTCAGCGCGTCATGTGAAAGCACTGATTTTGCTAGTATCTCTTTTCTTTATTTAGGCAGGTATCCAAAATCAAGCTTTTCTATGACTTGATGGTATATTCTTCTTTTAGACCATAGACAGAATTCAGGCCCAGTTAAGCACCAGTCACTCAGTCTTGCATGATAGTTTTCAGTGATAGCTTTAAGTATATCAAAATCACAGCTCTGAAGACTCTGAATTACCCTTAACTTCAAAAGAGGACACATAAATTGCATAGTAGATAAACAGAGATTTTCAACATTATAATGCTGGATTTGAGCATCATTTGGCATCTAAGTCTTTGGCATCTAGGTATTAAAATATTTTACTGGACAAAAAACATGGTGGAAAAAAATAGGACAAGAAACTGGCCCTTGTATCCTAGACGATTCAGTGTCATGGAAGCAGGAGATTAAATAGAAAAAAGGAGAAAGATACTTTTTTCATTAACAATAGCCCCATCGTTGGGAACCTCTAGGACATTTTTAGTTCCATAAGCAAGAATTTGTACTCTAACTCAGGAATGCAGAATAGATGGTAGGACATCTCACCCTGCCTCTCAGCTGTAGCCTTGCTGGAGCATACTACTAGAACCTAGTCCAAGAAGTTCAGCAAATAACTCGGTTCATCTTCCCAGAAAACCATAGTCCTTTCAATGTATTTTCATGCCAGGAAGCAGAATTACTACCACAGATTTATTAGTCAATAGTCAAATATTAAAGAGCTGCATAAAGACTAATTTAATTAATAAAAAGAAATGTACCTTCATATTAAAAATCCACAAATATTTTCAATGCCTTTCTTCCTAAACTGCTTTCTGACCAAAACCATCACAATTTTGTTCAGCTGCTACAGCGTAATAGAGCACACCTCAGCTGCAGTCTTTTTCTTCCCATGTGATTTACATAATCCTTAACTCACATATTGAATCTGGTTACAAAGGACATCGTCACTTATGTAATAGCCCAGTATTTCTTATCTTTTGTGACACTTATCAAATCAAAATGTTCTAAAAATTAGACCATAATATGTTTTACCATTCCCATTGTGAAGTATTCCAGAATGGAGCTAATTATTAGCCCTGAACAGTGTTTTATTGAGTTCCTTCATTCACTCAAATCACCTTTTAACCTGACTGAAAAATTCAGAGTGTACTTGCATGAAAAAAAATCTATATAGCACTTCTTTTAACAAATTCAATTCTTGGGTCAGTACATCTGGCCATCTATTTAAATCATGTTAGCGTCTGATTAAGTGTTGTCACTACAATGGCAAACACTTTTTCTTACAAATAGCAGTAACTTTTAAAATCTGTTCATTGGCATTCTATTGTAACCTCAAACCCAAGCACATAATCTGTCTTGATTGCAGCTACATATTTCCCTGACATTTATATTAACCTTTCTTAAGGTATTTAAGGTGGCAATTTTAAAAGAAATATCAAGGTTTGCAGTTCAAAAGGGTCACAGTGTGTCAGTTCTGGTGTCACACTCACAGATAAGCTCTTTATAAGGACTCAGCACCTGTACTAAAATGCAGATTGCTTTTGTAAACACATAATTGACTGGCATCTATGTTATTCAGCAAGTCCTCGATTAATTTGTGAGAAGGCACCATGCCAGTCTAGGAGATGAGTAGGAGCATTGGCAGGAAAAACACCATGCAAGAGTAGATGTAAAGGCATGATTCCCAGCTTGAAATGCCTCTTCACCTGTGATTAAGAGGATGTGTAATCACTAGCCTAGCTCTAAGCCCAATTAGCTTTGAAAAAAAAAAATCCACTGTGTAGCCAGGTATGGTGAGTTTATGACCTTGGTGAATTAAATGGATTCCTGTGTTTCCTTTCTATGAGCTGAATCTCTGCTTTATCATATTGCACTCAGCTGAAAGCAGGGATGCAGTTTCAGGATAAATCAATAAAAGGTCATTTGCTAGTGTAGAGCCTATTCTTTGGAGAAAGCTGCGTGAAAGAGACTTAAGCAACACAAAATATATTAGTATATCCCTTCAAATAAACACAGGAGACTAGAGCTTTTAATCTTCTGGCCACATATGCAACACCACCAAATAAAAATGCTGGCTTAAAGCAACTGAACTGTGATGAACATAGTTTTTCCATTCAAAAAACCTGTTCTAAGACAGAAGCCTAAATCTTCTCAGAACCTTGCTTAAGCTGATGCGGTTTTGTAGGAGCTTGCTGATATACTCGCAAACACTGTGTTTTTGGGAGACTTGTTATCTCCTTTTTTCCCATTTTGTACAGTTCTGTTTGAGGGCTCTGGCACAAAGCTAAATAATCTTAGGTCAGCTGAGCTGCTGCATGCATCTAAGGGTTGACTCTGAGCAAAAATGAGGTGAAATGTACTGATTTGCATATGAATGAATACCATATAAGTAGTTAGATTTTACTTGCAAATTTGTGCACCAACTACAATGCACAGAGTTAGCAAGTGTAGCTCAGCTAATTAGTGTCTATCAAGGATACCTAAGCCCTTATGGATTACATCTTTCTCCTAAGGATTCATGATTTCATTTGAGAAAGATGGCAGTGAATGGTTTCTTGAAAAGTGTGTCAGTCAGTTACTGCCCTTCCTTTATGTTCTACATAAGGAGCCTTCAGCAAGCCGTCACAGGCTGTGTGTTACCTGTTGTGCCTGCTCTTGAAATTCTCCTTCTCAGGAGTGGTTCAGGAGTCACTAGGGAGTGACAGCAGCAGCCTATCCTGGCTGACGTCTTTCATGGGCCCTGTCCATATGTGGGTATCACTGCACCCAGGCAAATGGCACCCATCTGCCTCAGGGTCCCATCAAAGAGCAGGAAAGGGGCTGTGGTGGTTTGCAGCCACCCAGTGATGATTAAAAGTCCCAGCCCATCTTACACAGAAAGTTGCCATCAGAGGAGTACTAAATATGGAAATGAAATTGTTCCTCAAAAGTATGTCTGTTTTAACAGAGTTCCAGTGAAAATAAGCAAGACACAGACAGAAAAGCTATATAATGAGTGCTAACAATACAGGACAAATGACAAAAGGTTTACTAATATTCTGCATCATTACTGTTTGTGAGGTCAAGCAGCAAAGTTAGCAATTTTCTTTTTTTACAGGTTAAACTGTACTAGAAGTAATAGTCATGAGAGTTTATCAGCTACCCTATTCTGTGAGTGATTTAAATTAGAAGGTAATTTTGAGCAGGATGGATGAAAGTCAGTCTAACTATTTTGGTGACAGATGACAGCCAGGATATCACCATTATTAACTTTGGGCAAGCAGTAGATAGAGACTATCATAAGAGAGGAGAGCAGATAAATATGGGAGAATGAAGTTCTAGAGAGCATTGAAAAGAATCACAAGAAACAGTTTCACTAAAGGGCCTCAGGAGAAGGAATCTTCACTTAGCAAAGATAAAGATCTTAATTGGACCAAAATTCAATGAAGTCAGTGGACTTCTGATGACCTCATAGGACATTGCACCAGGACTTTCATTGAAGAAGAGGCTGTTTGGGGATCAGAGAAAAGATTAAAATAATCTGAAGAAGGAATTATATACACCAGCTACATGAGACTGAAAATTCTGTACTGTTTAAATTTGATATCAGCAAAACCCAACTCTTCTAAAGTCACGTTAGATGTGAATTCAAGAGAGACCTATTGTTTCCTAATGCCATACTCTCCTAGAAGTCCTTTAAAAGTCCTGGCAGGGTTGAATTTCTTTTTGGTTTTTGTTTTTTTTTTTTTTTTTATTTTCAGGCAGAGTTGAGCAAACCTTCATTCAGGTCCTTAGAAGTTTATGACCTACCTGTAACTGTTGGCATATTTTTCAAACTGTATTAAAGTCTTTTGATGAATTAGCTTTTCTGAGTTTTCTATGAAGAAAGTGTCATTTCATCATGGTTTTTAGCTGTTTTGAATTTAGTGGTGTTCTATTTCTGTCATTTTAATAGTTATAGACACTTTTAAATTTATTAACATCTGGTGCCAATTCTTTCTTCAGAAATTAAATATGACAATTGAAAATCCTTAGGCATCCCACACAAGCTCAAGTGTAAGAGATTGATTTTGGAGTATGCAAAAGAACAGTTATTAAAACTGTCAGAAGATAGATGGGAGTGTATTAGTTAGATGCAGAAAAGACTTTAGCTTCTTCCCCGCTGTACGTGTCCTCAGCTCACAGGGAATTAACAACTTACTTACTTGACTCCTCAGCTCTCCATAACAGGTAAAGCTGATTTAGACTGGAGACTCTAGAGAGCGTGACTGCAGCCCCACCACATGAACATTTTTATCATAACGTTGCAGACAGACCCTCTCAAGCCACATCAGTTTTGGCCTGCACACCTCTCCAGCTTATTTCAGAGCTGTGAGCATCACAACATACATATCTTATTTCTGAAAGGATTTTAGGATTTCAGAAACTGGCTTAATTCTGGACAAAAGCATAAATCTTTCTCTCTCTTCTTTCTCTCTGTATATACATAGGTATATTTATATACATGCTTGTGTTTAGGAACAAAAAGAGCAGTTTTAGTATATTTTAACACCAAAAAAAGGAAAAATGAGTATTTCAAAATATTTTTAAAAATAACTTATTTTCTTCAATGCAAGTTTTTTTTCTTTTTTTTTTTAAATCAGAACAATTCCTTGAAAAGTATGAAAGCAATGTACTGCACTTATCAAGCAACTTTGTTAAAAGTTTTAGAAACAGCTTTCAAATTTAACAAATTGCAGTTCATTGGTCAGCCACTTATGTAGCGTCCATGAAGAACACTATAAATGAAAAAGTAATTGTAATACTTCTCAGTCAAAGCAAGATGGTTTGGGAAAATACCTGTTACAACTCTCTTTTTCAACAGCTGTAATTGCTTGATAAAAGACATTTGTCTTAAAATTAAATGGACTTCTAATCAACAAATACAGTTTACTCTAATACATTCTGCCTACAAGGACTTCTGCAGAAGCTTAACTTTCAGGATTCATGTCATGCATTGCATTAGCGGGCAGTTCACTTGAAGTACAAATATAATTCTTTGCAGATTTTGAACTTTGAGCTTCTTCCTGTATTTAGCAGTAAGCTCCATTTCTAGGGGTTTACATATATATTCAGTGATTGTTCAGGGAGATGAGAGAGAAAACAAGTAAGTTTCAGAGTTGCTGGAAGCTTATGTATCCATAAATAAATAATATATTTATTCTAACTTACATTTGAAACCTAGAAATTATTGCTTATTAGCCTCTAAACTTAACCTGACATGTGAATGCTTTGATTAAGTATATGTCCTACAACAATCAAAACACAATGGTTCTCTTCATTTTCCTTTATTTGCCAGTATATTATTTAAGCCTGGGTAAGTTTCATGCAGTTTTCAGGTTTTATGCAGTTCCCAGGGGTGGGGAAAGATGAATCCTTCTTACGACACCTACAGAAAAGTTTTAGTAGATGGAATCCTCTCATCAGTTATAGTTAATGATTTTTGTAATCAGAATCAACTTTTACTCTCAGTTTTTACACTGCTTGTCACAACAGATCTTATTTTATTTATCTCTTAGTATATGAATATTTATTATTTGTAAATACATATATTTAAAACATAATATTATGTAAATTGTTGCAACATTAACAACTGATAGCTACAAAACTTAAAATATACACTGAGATTATGATTCTCAAAAACTCTTCAAAGAGCGAGAAAGGAAGGCAGGTTATATACCCATCACCCACCCACTGGTCATAGTCATTCATACACAGAGCATAATCCAGTAAAGATAATCTGAAACATTTGAACTGGAAGCCAGCAAACACCTCCCTTTATCAGCAGGGTTTAGTTCACACTCCACAAAAGTTATTACGGGTTTGCATGGGAAAGGCTCAGCAGGATAGAAAAGGTACCTGACTGACGTTCATAGAGAAGAGCCTTACAGTTCCAGCATTTCAAGTCCACAAGCATACCCAGAGCTTATTGGTGCTCAGATTGACAGGTTCTTGATTTTGGATATTGCGGTCCCAGCAAAACCACACGTACTGAAGTGAAAACTCTTGGGTTTGGGTCCTTCAGGACCCCATTCTCCCCTACTGGGTTGCATCAGGCTACAGATAGCTCACATTTTTCCATGTGGTTCTCCTAGGTCTCAGATCCACTCCTTCTCTCTGTTTTTCTTAAGGGTCTCCATATATAACGCCTCTTTGGGTTAGTCATTCTTGATTGCTGTGAATCTGGGAAAGGTCCAGTGCCAGCCAGGACAACAGATGGCTTATTTCACAGAGACTAAACAAAACAGTTATGGAGCAATTCCACACAAATGTCTCCAAATGTATTAGTTGTACAAAGATGCCAAAATCAGTACAATAATTTACGACCAACAATATGACTAGGAAATCTGCAGTTGTGTTTTCACTTGCAGATTTTACCATATTTGAAGATAACTAACTCCTTTTTATTTTATTTAAGTTTTCAGAAATAATTTTAAAGTTTCTTTCCTTATATTATTTAATGTGTTCAAGTTTATTTCCACATATTTGTGAATAATGTCCTTTGAAAAAAAGGGAAGAATTATTAAATTGACTTTATTTGTATGTCTGTAGTGATATATAATAGCCAGATAACCCAATTATTGGAGGGGCCTTAAATGCATGAAAATGGTACAACATAACTAAGAAGTAGTCTTCAGAGACTGGAAATTACAAACTTTTTTGATATTAAAGTAATAGTCCATAATTCCTTCAATGCTGTCACTTGTGACTGCATTCTTCTAAGGGTAGATTACAACATTCAAGTCAAATTCTGGAGTTTTTTGTTACTGTTAAGGTACTTGTTTTGGAAAAAAAAACCAACCAACCAAACAACAACAACAACAACAACAAAAAAAAAACAAAACAAAAAAAAAAACCAAAAAAAAACCAAAACCAAAAAACCACACACCATTTTGATGCTTTCTGCTTTCTACTATTTTAAAATAACAGAGAAATCATTTCATCGCAAAACATGTCTCTATTGTTTATTAACAAAATAAAACTTTAGCAAGAGAGATAAAAGTCTTTTTCAAATTCAACTTGCAAAAAAAAACCAAAACCAGCTGTGTCCTCAACCGTCCCTGTACCAGATGTGGGTTTGTTTTGTTTTAAATTTTGGAAAGAAAAATGCACCCATGTAGTTGAGAGAAATACTTTTCATGTATATTGTTTCCTACTTTGACAACATCTACAGAATTGAAGTAATATCTGTGGTAAAAGGATGAAAATCAAGTCTCTTCTACATATATAATTGTTTTGTAGCTGGGATACCTGGGTTTTGCCTGTGTACATACACAGTGCAATCAGTCATTAATTCCCTGTGTGGCCCAAGAACTCCACAGATGTTTGGCTGAAACAACAGACTAACTTGAGAGAAGGCGTCACTGGAGACAAAGCGATTACCTGAACTTCTAGTACCTTCACACCAAAGCATTTGACTTCTTACTGCAGATCCTTGACAGGTGGGGGATTTGGGATGCTCCTGGAGACTCCTCCAAGCAGCCCCTGCTGTGTTTGCTGATTGACAAGTACTATTTGTATGTTTCAGTGTGATGATTAACATCTTGGAGAGTCTGGCTGTCCCAGACAGTTCTCCAGACAGTTCTTGCTGTTGAATAGACTAGGCTTCACACAGATAATTTTGAATAGTCAGTAGAAATTTCCTGTAGGCTCAGGAATGGTCGTATAGAACAAACTTTTGTGCGTAGATGAGACAGGAGATATTTTTATATATCTTAAGAAGATAAACAATAGTGGTGGATGATGCAGGTACCAGTGTGGTCTTATAGGACCATGGCTCAGCTGAATACAAGAATTTAGCTAAATAGCAGTTTGTGAGTCTCACCTGATGCAGCTGATGATGCCATTGCAAGGACTTGTGCAATGGAGGTTCCTTTTACTGTCCAGACAGTGACTAACCACCCTATTAAAGGGAATCAGTTCTCCACGTGACCGTTATCTCAGGCAAAAGATCACAATGAATTATACAACAAATTACATTTTTAACAAATACTTTTTCCGAGACTGCCTATGCAATATTACTTTCCATTCTCTCTTCCATGCTTGGGTGATCCAAGCAAGACTTTTGCCCTTCCGTTGTAACGTGGAAAGAGTTATCCATAACACATTGAGGTATTGGCAATTCAGGTAACTGAACTTGGGTTTGTACAAAAACATGGAATGAACTCTTGTTTAGAGGATAGGAAGAATGAAAAATCCAATGATTCTCAGTACAGCAATATTATTAACTGCAAATATAATATTTTGGGGAAGGGCAAAATATTATTTTGTTAAATAATACTACTTTTTTATTTTTACATTTCAGTTACCTTAACTTGCAACTTGCAAAGCTTGTACCACTTGAACTTGTACTAAACTGGGAATATGTATATAGTTACTTCCCCCCAGTTGACCGCCATCAAGTTCCCACAGAAACTGGTAACTTCCTGAGAATCTCTGGAAGAATTATTTGTAATAATCTGACCAGTTGTTATGAGAAAATTGAGCTTAATTTTTTACACTGTCAATTCATTTTTAGAGAACTCTGGATCATTAATAGATTGCACCAAAACAGAGAAAGAAAAGACATACCTTGCAAAATATGTATCTTTCAATGGAGTCAAAAAGTTCTCTCAAAAATTAGAAATATTTCAATATAAATATCTGTATAAATATCAGAAAAAATGGAATATCAACTTTTAAAAGAGAAAAAAAATCAACTTTTCTTTCTGTAAACTAAGCACGTCAGGTTTCACTTTTAAGATGGCAGTTTCTGTCTTTCAAATCTATTTTACTAGATAATCAAACTAACCCTGCTAAACCTCCTCTGCCAGAATACATCTCACTCATTTTATGCTTCTTTTGCTGTCTGCTACAGAATTTAGCTTTCCTCGTTGTGTCTCTCTCCTTGTATATGAAGGATAAATGGGGATTTCCATCTTTTTTTTTTTTTATTTTAATTTATCATTGCTGTTTTAGCAAGGGAAAAAAAGGAAAATCATAATTAAGCAAAACATCTGGTTAACTCCTCATGCTTTTGCTTTGCTCATGCTCAGTTAAAGTGTTCAGGCAATAAAATAGTTATGTGAAGTATTTAGAGAATAACTCCTCTTGAGTTGGGAAAAATATTTTTATGGAACAGTCTCCGAAACAAAGATTAATTCATTTTTATTTGGGGTCTTGTGTTGGATCCTTCTGGTTTAGTGTAAGAATAAAAATCAGTAAGCTATATATCCCACACTTTAGCATACTTACTGTGTAAATCATCACTACTTGATAACATTGTGAATTCAGTTTTGTCCTTGTCTACACTGCTTAAAAAGTTTTGATCAACATCATGTTAGATAACTTTACTCCCAAGGTCATGTTCTAGTAGCATAAATTCTTGCAGAGAAGACAAAGGTCTTTACAAACATTGTGAAGATCCTAAGAACCCAGAACAACTCCTATTAATAGTTGGGGTAACGCTGATAAATGTCTGTCAAAACTTAAAGACTCTTACCAAAAAGGTTTGCAAGTATTTTGTGGCTTTCAAATGAAAAATTTATTCTGACATTATTAATAACCATTGTTATTAGTTTCCACAAATACTTTGACCTGAGCTGTTTTCTATATGTGAGAATACTCTCAGAGAGACAGTTTTACAAATACTTTTGAAAATGTATTTGTTCAAAGATCCTTGACAGAAGACATAGTGTAAACACCTTAAAGTTACTTTGATTTCTTTCCTGTTTATAAATTATATTGTGATTAGAGCAGGGAGCAGAAACAATCCTCTGTAATGTGAGTAGGTATTTTCATTGCTGGTAAATAAATAGCCTGATAATCCCAAGATAATTTGTCCAACCCAAGGCTACAACAATAATGCATACACCTAAAAAAGGTTACAGTTCACCATATTACTTTGTGGCATGAGAATATTACCCCTTTTGAAACACAATGTAGCAATCAATACACTGAAATGAGTTAGCATAAAGAGTTTGTTGTCAGTTACAAATAATGAATAGGCTTTTGAAGTATTCTTTTTCATAAATAATTTCTAAAAAGAGAAAAAAATATTTCTCCACTAAATTGCTTACTCTGAACAGTTCATAGTGCTAACTATTCTTTGGACAGGTGTTTCCTGCTTCCTAGTACTCCTTATTATGAAAGCATATAGTAGTATAAAGCACCACGGAGAATTAGAAAATACACATTTAATTTGTTTTGCAGTACATTTTGGTTCAAGTGTCTAATACTGTATTAAAATAGTTACTGTATTAAAATAACATATGTTAAATATATTTACATTGAGTCATGATGTTTGCTGCAGTCTACTTAATGTTTGTTTTTGTTATTTTTTTATTTGAAACCAAAAGAAGTAGTCCTTTATCATCTACATCATCTAGGAATTTAGTAATGACCTTGAATAAATTACATTTTCAACTGGAAAGATATATTCCATATAATCATTAGCTGCTAAATCTTATTATTCCAGGAAAACAACAATTTGTCTGTTTGGACTGACCAGTAAAAATCCATAAATTAACAACAGAGCAAAAACCATGAAAAGAGGATAGAGGGTTTTTTTTTGATTGTTTGCTTTCTAAATATAGCTATAACATTGATTAACTAAGTTGACAGCAGTACATGTGATTTAAAGAACAAATGCTTAGATAAGTAACGACAGAAATCTGCATTGTATCCAAAAATAATGGTAAGACAAGTCATTAAGTATGTAAAGTTTCAAAGACAAATGTTTTCAAAATTTGTTTGGAAGAATAATGGCACAGATACAATATAGCTTTGGGGGTTCTAGTGTTATTCTTGGACTGGAAAAGTGCAAATACAAGCAAATAATTTTTTTTCCGTCTCCACAGTGGAAGTAACTGTAAGGACAAAGAAAATGGTATTGTGAATCAGATATCTGGGATTCAATATTTGGGATCTTGACTGTAAAACATTAATCTTTGAAAGTATGCTTGACATTTATTTCTATATGGCTGAAGAAGAATTATGCATTTTACTTCTAGTGCAGCATCTTTGAACTTGAAATCCAGTCAATTTTATTTTATTTATAACTTCTGTGAAGAAAGTGAGAAAAACTTTACATGTTAAAGTGTTCTGTTTTTCAAACACCGTAACCATGTAAACAAACAATAAAATGGAGAAGGCCTTAGCGATCAATAAGTGAACAGCAAACAGTATTATCTTGGTGGAAAGGTGAATTTTTAATTTTAGAACAAAATCATCACAATTACTAAAGTATTTCTGACTATTCTGGAATGAAAATAACGCCCTCTCAAAGGCATGGTAAATGTCAGGGAAAACATCTTTCCAGTTCTATGCCTGGTGTCCAGCCTATAGGTAAGCATACAAAACACACTGACATTTATGAAAAAATATTCTCCACCCCTATAGAGTCACAAGGCCACTTTTTCTAAATCCTCACCACCACCTCCTTCTGCTACCTGATACTTGAAGAAAACACAAAAGCAAGAAACAACAACAAAAGAAGGTGTCTGACCATTTGTATAACCCTTGCCAATGCCTGAAGATGAAGTGTTACAGAATATTGTTTAATTACTAAATCAACAGTCAAAAACTTCATCAGGAAGCTCAGCACTATTGCATCTCTTTTCCATGTTTAGCTATGGATTGTTAAAAATCAAGTTATGAATCAGTTTACTTCATCAGCCCAAATTACATCAGGTATGTAAGCCATATGTCATAGGCTCATTTTCTAACTCTATAATGATAAATTCTACTTTTTTCTAGAGGCACCAGAACACGGCAACTTCTAATGTTCCAGCAAGTCTTACTCATGTATAAAGAAGCAAAGCCTTTTAAAGTATACTTTAAGTTGTCTCAAGACATGCTTCCAACCACAAGGTCAGAGATGGTCAAACTGTCTGAATTTATGAGCTACATGTTTTTATGTGGCTGGAAGGTGAAAAGTATTTGCCACATAATGGCCACCCAAAGATGTGAGCCTATGCTACCTATGTGGCTTATTTCTCCCCCTACCCAGGCTCGTGAATTACCAAGAAACCGTCTTGCCATAGCATCCCTGTTGTTCAACTACACAACACAATCAAGGTATGAGATCCACAATTACACTAACAAGTAAGAGGCAGAACTACAATAACAGTTTGGTACCTTCATTCAAAATGCAATTAATAGTCTTTGTTCTCAATGTATGATCTTGCATTTTGCCATTTTTGACTATTTAACTGGGAACTCATATCCCTTTGTAAGAGGAATACAATCTTGATATTATTGATTACCCCAACAGTTCTGTTTTGCAAATTGTAGTTGCAGAGAAATTATACAGTCTGTGTTGTTTGTAAAACTAGATAACAAATGTATTTAGTATTCCTTGTTGCAAGAAGACAGTTCAAAAAGCTCTAAAATGCTATTTTAATTTATGGGTCATTCATTCTCAACTAGTAGGTTTACCACTTCAAAATATTTTTATAAGGCTCTGACAGGGACTTATTTTACTAAAATCATTACTCATATTTGCATGTCCTGTATTGAAATGCTACATTCTGAAAGGAGAACATGTAAAGAAACCATCTATTTTTGAGCGAAGCAGTGGGACCAATTTAACAAGTGATGGTAGAAATACAGTCAGGGAAAAAAAAAAAAAAAGATGATTCAGCTCAGAAAAGAACAAGGTTATACATCTGGGGAGAAATAATCTGAAATCAGATTCTGTAGAGGAGAACTATTGAGAGTAAGAATGCTTAGAAAGACATAAGGACAATAGTATACAGTTAATCTTCCAAAACATTTGTATTGCATTAACATAATCAATAAACCAAATCTGTTTCACAAATCTGCAGAGATTGGGAAATGTTTATTGAATCTTAATATAGTCTAGTGAGAGCACACTTTCCCAAAATAATCCCCAGTGCAGCATTTCTATGATGCAGGGAGCACTGATGTAGACATTGACATTTCACTCTTAACTGTACAGGTTTCTCACAGAAAAGAAAAAACAAAAACAAAACCAAAACAAACTGTAAATGGCATCACAATATCATCAAAGAGGCAACTGTTCAGAAGATATTTTTAAAATATCCATTATGGGATGCGTGGATAAGAAGAAAAAGAACAATTTGTAGATGGCAACATTTTAACATCTTAAACAGTTTAGGTGAACAAAACAAGTTATCCAAAAGTTTTACCCTCAGAACAGCTGTCTGGGATGTGATAAACTGCTCGAAGTAGAATAGTTTTGCACATCTGTTTTCTGTATGATGGGTCAGTATTTTCCCACACGTTTCATCTCTCTGCAGTAAGCTAGCATCAAATGAGAACCTTGTCTGTTCCTTAAAATCTTGGTTTCAATAAATCAATACCTTCTCAAAAAATTATTTTTTATGTAAATTCCTGAACAACTTCAATTTTAAGCTGTTTGTATACACAGCAGGAATATGTAAGGAATACATATTCCCTGAGGAAACTAAGATAGGAATAAAGCTTTTCCTCCTATATTTGTCATGGGCATGTATCTTACTAGTTAGTATCGCATATGACATGTGTTTCATCTCCGTTGGTGAATATGAAAATGGAAGCCACTTAAGTTATACAATATTTTAGGACTGGATTAGATGCTAGGTCTGATTTTAGGCCTGGAAAATACACAGTAATTATTTTGTTGCCTTTTTAAATTATTATTATTATTATTAAATTAGTACTCTGATGTCTTATGCAGTATCAGGATACCTTTGCACTGGATGCTGTGTGAAGATATTTGGCTAAAACTTGGCAAATGTAGGTGTGAATAAATATTAACAGCTTTCATTTAGTTGTCTCATCAGCATTTTGAGCATTCAAAACACTTTGATCTGATTGCAGACTGAATTTTAGCCAAAACCAAAATCCTATGTATGCAATAATGTTTTTAGGTGAAAGATAAGCACTATTTTATTTTGGTTTGGTTAGTTTTATGTAATTAAATAAATTTTGAAAGTTGAAAAGGCCCAATTACTTAAAAATTAGAGACTAGTGAATGTTTGGACATGTTAACCCTGCATAAATGATTTCTGTGTTTGTTGAAATACCTCATGTTCACTATTTTTATGCAACATTTTTAGATTATTTACCATTATCTCAATGTGTTATATATAAATTCTTTGGAAATGCCCTTAAAGAAGTCAGTAGTGACACACGGACAAATAGAGAAAAACCTCAAAATGAATGACACAACATCATGATAACATGATGGCATGACACAGCAAAAATACAGCTGACACCAAATCTGGTTGAATAAACTTTTATTTTTCTGTGACACACACAAACATACAATAATTTGGATAAAATTAGACCTTACTAAATAAGGTAATTAAATATGTATCTTCTTTATATGACAACATATTTTTTATTTGATTCTTATACATGCATATGGAGTTTCTGGACTGACCTAAACAATTATAATAATTTTAATCACTTACAGACAATAGACCTGAAAATATTGAAAGAAAAATAGTCCTCTCACCAAACCAAAAAAACTGTACTGTAAATATAGATTATATGAAAAGGAAGATGAAGACACAAATCTCCTAAAGGAGAAATCAATACTATTGATACCAGAATAAATGGAACGACACCACAATCCCATTAACAGACAAATTTCCAACAACTTACTGCCTAGGAAGTGTAGTAATATCAATATTCTCCAAATGTGATTTTCCAAACAGCAATGATGAATGAAGCAGTTTTCACTGAGTCTAAGAAATTTTTTTATTTAATAAAAGAGGAAGAAATATGAAAAGAGCAGTAATAAAATAATATAGAGGTTAAATTATCTGGAGATAGTGAGATATATGCATCATAACATTGCTTTCAACATACACTGATACAGGAAAAGTCGAAAGGAAACACCTCCAGACTATGTAAGGAGTAATTTTTTAAAAGTTATTAACACTGCAACCATACTTTCAGTGGATTAAAATGAGCTTGGAGCAGACCAAATCAAGACTATTTTAATTATCAACAAGATACTAATCTAAAAAATGAGAGAGAGAAATTAGTATGGAAAGAAGAAAGAGAACAAAGCAAAAACTGTTTCTGTGTATTGGACCCAAATTTTTGTTGCCATTCTTCTTCAGGCAAAATTTTCACTGGTTTCAGTAGAAGTTTTGACGTTATGAGAATAGCAATCATTCCTGCTACCCAAGTCAGTGACATAAGAAATATGAAAAGCTGCTGCCCCAAGCTGATAAAACACAAAGAGTGAGATCTGAAGTATGTGTAAGTCTTTCCGCTTTAAAAATTACTACTATGACTGCTTTGCTGGTACAACTTGCTTGCTTTTTCCCAGTCTGCTATCTTCAGATGTAATTAAAATCTACTTTTGTTTAATTAAAAGCATGTTAAAAAGATATACAGAAATGTTATTAAATGTATTCAGGCTATAGCTGTTTGAAGTAATTCGCAATAAAAACACTTTGATCTGATATCAAATTTTAGGCATTACTTCTTTGGTACATATTGTGGTCCACCCTTATTTTTATTCTTTGCTGTATTCGTCTGAAATTTAAACATAAAATCTAGTTTACCAGGGTGACTGAATATTTTATCACCAGACATTTCCATCAGAGCAAAAGTTTTTCAGGGTTTAATGATCCTGAGTTTATGAATGTTCATCAGTCATTGAAATCTCAATTGAAACTTTAATTGAAAAAAATGCAATCATAGGTATTAACTCCACATTTAAAAGTTGTTTCGGTATGTTGCACAGTTCCAACCAGATGGGCTACATACATCCCCTGTATCAATGATCCTGCTTAATTTTATCCATTATCTCAGGCTTCCTCTCTTGAATATGTATTTTTATAGAAGCCTGTGAGTCTGTGACAATTTTAGCAAAGGTCCCCTTCCCAACAATGCTTCAAAAGGCATCTTTACTACAAACATCATCCAGAAGAGGTCAAACGTCCACCAAGTTGACAATATTGTTACCCAGTTCACTGTAGCTCAAAAGTGTAATTGGGAGAGGTATATTAAGCCCAGCCAAATGAATGTATACCCCTACTTTCCCATCAATTATGAAAACCCTTCCAAGTATAAATGTCTTTCTTTAGATAGCTTTTCATGATTGTTCTTCCCTGCGAGCCAACCCTAAACAAAACTAACAGAGAAATGGCACTCTGGTAGAGTAATTGAGTAATATATCTTCAAAGTAATGTGCTCTGATAATGACAGCTAGCTGGGAGCCATGCTCGAGCACTGCTGTCATTTAAGTCTTCTTTTTTCAAGATTATTGTTACTGATTTTCAACACTTAATTACTTTTAATTATCAGAGAAAGAAAAAAAAATGGTTCCAATTCAGTAGTATGTAATTAGATAGACATCTTGAGCATATCAGAATAGCTTTTCCTTGCACGTTCTTTAATGGTCTCTTTTTTTACACATGTACGTGGATGCATGTATGCACATAAACACCTAGCAAAAGACACATACCTTGAATTCCAGAGGAAAACTGGGCAAGATTCTGTTGAGCCGACCTGATTGTGTTTCAAAGTTCAACAACATCAAGTTGGCTAGCAAAATTGAAGGTAGTTAAACAGAGAGGGGGAAAAAAAGGAAATTGAGGCCAAAAACCTAATTCTGAAGCATTTGCTGGGCAAGATAACTGAAGCAAAAAATTGGTTTTCTATGGACAGAAAAAGAAAAATAAAGTCGAAGTACAACGTGTCCTGTCAGTAAAACTGATATGGAAGGGAAGTCAGGAAGTGTACTTTTCCTCTTCAAAAGCAATGCAACAGATAACAACACAGTAAAAATAATTGTGGGTGAAAGCAAAAGTATTAATGATCTTGGAGGCTGAAACTAGAATGCAGAAGGTCTTCAGGTTTTTTTTTCACCTATAAAGATGTATTAAATGAAATACTTTAGGAGGGTTGGAACCACTTGGGTTAAACCCAGTCTGAAGTATGGTAAAACTTCCTATATCCTGTTACCTGGATAGACAATTACACCATTATCTCAAATTGCATTTAAATGCTTGTTATGCAGATTTGATAGTTATACAATATTTTAGGACTGGATTAGATGCTAGGTCTGATTTTAGGCCTGGAAAAAAGTTAAGATGAAACATTAAACAATTTTTATTCTAAAAAGAGATCTTCTGAAATAACATTTTAGGTGTAGAGTGTGAAAATAATCATCACCTTAAACAACAACACTGCTCTGAGAATAACTTGTTCTCAAAAGGATGCAAATAGTGTTGAAAAAAGTCCATTCCCTTATTTTGTTATGTCTGTGTACAGTGTGGCAGTATTTGGGGTTTGTTATTATAACTGAAGTAGTATATGTAGCCTGTATTGTTGGTCCCATTGAAAGTGCTAGTTGAAGGTTTTGGTACTGTGAAATATAGTCCTGATAGATACAAACTGTACCATTAACTTCAGTAAGTTTCCAGGTGCAAAGACTAATTTTTCTCTACTGATTATCATTGTCCTCTATGGCAAAAGTAGAAGCTATATCAGGACTGTCTTATTTACTCATGCAGACACAACCTGCTGGAAGATGACTTAGGTACTACTTTCTGCTTGTCAGGTGCCCCGACTTTGTTGGGTTTATAGCTTGATTAGTAGTTATCTATCAATTAGTTTACTATCAATTTCAAAAACTCTTAAAAGTTGTACTTCCTCAGGTCAACAGAAGATAGGGAAAGAATGTTTATGTATGAGAACATTTAAGCTTTCAAAGATCATAATTTTGGCAGCTTACAGGGAGGACAGTACTGACATTATTTCAAACACGAGCTACTGAAGCACTGTTGTTGAAATGCACATCAGAGGGTGCAGTTTCCAATCAGTACTGTCAGCCACTTAATTCTTCGAGATTTTCACCACTGACTCAGTAAATTCAGCATTGTGTCCAAGGACTTAGGGCTCAGATGTGGAATTCTGTACTACATCCTGAATCCTTAGCTTCTTTATCTATTTTTTGCTGTGCTAACTCAGCTGATATCAACACTAAACAGGCAGACATAAGGTACATATATGATGTAAACTTTTCAAATAAAACTTTTGTAGCCAAAATGTCTTCAACCATCTCTTCAGGTTGGATGAGACTTTTTCAATCTTTTAGTAATATTACCATCATCAAATGGAATCATAGGAAAAATTTTTTAAGGATACAATGGGCAAGGCTTTCTTCAAGAAGCCAATGGTGGCAAAGTTTAGCTTAAAAGACAGTGGACAAATGAACATGCCTGAAATATGGACTCAAATGCATATGTATAAACAAACTGGTCCTAGAGCAATACCAATGGGTGTGGAGCAATAGAACAGAAGTAATGTACTAAATCTGTGCCTTTCATAGATGCTAACTCCCTGTTTTTAGTCAAATGTAGCTGGTGTTTTATCCTGGATCTACAGATGTTGAAGTCAAAGTGATGCCATTACGGCATGTTTTCAAGTATTAATCCACCAATTACAAATATTCTGTCTTCGTGTTTATTGTAGAAAAGAGAAGTGATATACTTACCAGACAAGGTTTAATCAGCAATACCACTTGTCACAAAATCCCAGATACGTTACACGATAATGAGAAATAGTATCTTGGGAACCACAGATTTCTCTTTGAGTTAGAATCAAGTGAGTTTTACATTCACCAGCCTCATGTGGATGTCTTAGATACCTTAGGAAGCCTCAAGTCTTACTGGATGTCTGTATGCGGGAAACTGATCTGAGTCCTTGCTGTCTGGGTGGATAGCTCTCTAAGAAAATGTATCATCTAATATTACAATTTAGCTCTTTTCAGTATTTTATTCCCTTTTCTAAAGGATGTGATTCATGTTCAAACACAAATGCTTTTCAAAGTCATTAAATCAGATACACAGGATTGTCACAGGCCTCAAAGACCTCTCTCTGAGCAGGTTTCCTGTTGCCAAGACATCTGAACAAGCAAGGTCTAACTGGTGTGAGAAGGGAGATCTTTTCACAGGCTCCTGTAAGACCTTTCCTGAAATTCTCTTTCCTAATTAAACTGCTTTTTGATATCTCAGCCTTGGAGGCAGCTAACAAAGCTTGGGTGGAGGTTAAGCTCAACCTTACCATTTGTCATTCTTCAACTTTACAGCTGTTGAATTCTGTTAACTGGACCTCTTTTTGCCTAATCCCACTTTAACAAAAGAATACAAAGCCTGACAAGTGAATCTATACTTGAACAAAGTCAGAGGGGACTATCGTATTATTTCTTAATTTCTTGCTTCCCCAAAAAAGCTTAGAAGCATAATCAGATATGGGTGCAATAACTCAAGCAAAAAGTGTTTTCTACCCCTCTTCCCCTGTATTAAACAACTAGTCCTCTTTTCTATCGGTACAGTGGCTTTAAATCCTATTGTTAGAGAAGCTCTGGAATAGTGATTGCACTCTTGAAAGGTTCATTTTAACATAATGCCTTTCTTCGCTTAACAATCTTTTGCACTGCTATATAGTGTTTAAATACTTAAAACATACACCATACTTTTTGTGAAGTTCTGTTGTAGATTGAAAATGTCAAGCATGAATACAGTTTTGTATTTTTACTTTCATCTCTTGCGTAGCGTAGAACAAGTGTTTTAAATTTTGCCTTCTTTATATGAGAGATCGAGGACTAAATTGAAGGTAAAACATGGCAACATACAATTCCACAATGTGACCATTGATGCATGACAGATCCGGTAATAGAAATGTCTAACTCTGCTAACATAGTTGAAAAATATGCTCAGTTATTGACAAGTGTTTAAAAATGACTGATACTTGATAAAAATAACTTTTACTATGATAGCAAACATGGTAGCATTGTGTACTTTATCCTAGTAGAGTCTTCCTGCCTCACAAGCGTATTGATAGAACTCATTCTGTCTTAGTACTAAGGTCAGAGACAATAGATATCTCTGATTTGCTGCTAATGCTAAAAACATAGACAATAAACTGCTGAACTGCCAGGAATATAATATTTGATTCTTTATGTTTCATGTAAACAGAATCAACAACTTCATATTCTTAGAATATGATTGTCTTTAGTAATAATATGTACATCATAGTACCTCAAATTCTAATAATGTTAATGTCAGAAAATCAGCTTGTAGAACATTACAATAAAGAAGGAACTCAAACCAAACTTCATGACAAAAGATACCTGGTTTCCTCCTCAGTTGCCACTTGCAGGGTTACCTGCCGAGCTCCTTCAGCGCTGCTCCAGCCCAACGAAGCTGCCAGGCATCAGATTGCCATGGAAGTGCATGCTGTGGCCATTGAATGTAATTTTTTACATCACTAGAAAATGGCAGCAGGTTTCACACTAGGCTTGAAGCAGGTGGGGTATGGTGAGGTACTAAAATAAACCCCAGCAGATCCCAAGAGAGAGGAAAAAGAAAACAGAGCTGTCATGTTCCTCCCAGCAGAGCGAAGGGAGAAACTCTCCCACCGAGAGCACCGTCCCTCCTGCCAGGCCCCTGCAAGGAGAACAGAGATAACCAAAGAGACAGGGGTGGAACAATAGGGAGGGATTACTTTTCATAAAAGTTGTAATTGTGTTACTAATGAATGAAAAGTGCTTTCTACCCCACTTCCCTTGCATTAAACAACTAGTCCTCTTTTCTCTGTGTTCCCTCTGCCCATGAGAAGGTTTTGAGTGTAATAGTATCTATCTACGATTTGATAGAGGCATCCATCTTCTCCAAACTGAAAGCTTGCCTAGCTGTGAGGAAAGTAAAATCCAGCACATCATAGAAACCCTTGGTATTTTTTATATTCTTTCTGTTTATAATACAATGTCAAAGTAGACTTCTGAAATAAAAATCTTTAAGGAAAAGAGAATCTAAGTTTTCTTATCAATTATAATTAATTTTCTGTCAGAAAAGAATCAGAATTTCTAGCACTATATGCAGAAATTTATATAACTAGCACCCCCTTGATCCCTTGTAGAGGCATTACACCAAATAATTCATGGCTACTATTTTCTCTCTTCATTTCTGGCCAGAAAAATGGAACTTTGGGTGTTTAACTCCATGGGATCCACTTAGGGAGAGACAAATTAGCACTCCACCCTTCACTGTTTTATGATGCCGCCTTCTATTGTTCACTTTTGAAAATGATACTACGTTTGCTTCACAGTACAATAGCATAATTCTCAATGATGTTTTGACTGTTTAATGTCCTAAACAAGTTCCTACTCCTGTGTGTGCCTGTGTGGCTATGACAGTGAATTTGGCCTCAGGAGTAAAGTCATTGAATCTTTTCCTGTTAAATCTATAAGCAAGGGACAAATCTCCAACTAGGCTGCAGCACTGAGCACAAATGCTACAGGGATTTATTTCTTCTACTGCATCTTCATGGCGCCGTTTGAACCTAATCAGATTCACTAGAATATTGAACATAACCTCAGAATAATTTGTCCTCATGACAAAAATGCTCATTTAAGAATTATCTGCCCCCAGACAAGCCTTGCAGAAAAAAATCCCAAACCAACAGTAAAAAAACTTTCTTCAGACTTTGAGACAGCATGTGGCAGTTTATATGAAAATGAATTAATTATTAACAAAATTAAATGACTGTAGAAAAAAAGATCATTACAAATGTAATTCAGAGCTGTCATAAAATGGCTTGTCATTAGCAGAGAAAACAAAAGCTGACAGATTCAGAAATAGTCTTTGGTATTAAATGTACTTTTGTATTTTTCTTTTCGGACTTACTGAAAAGTTGGAGGAAAATGCCTAATACTCTTGTGTGTCTTTTAGGCAAATCTAAAACTGTAATATTTTTATACGGTTGATCTAGACTAACTGTAAAAGAACTAAACAGCAGTCGTAGAAGCTATGTGGATGTGTTTAAACTATTAACACCAGTTTTGTTTTGGAATAAATTGTGTAATACTTATTTTACAGAAAATAATAATGAAATTCAGTGAGATCATATTTAATGTGAATAAAGGTGGAAGTTTAGTCCTAATGAACAGAACAGAAATACTGACCTCTATTAAAAAAATAAAAGTTTGGGATTGACAAATGAATTTTGCTTATAGAATGGCAAAAAATCCTTAGTCATCAAAGTAATTTCATCAGTCCTTTGATTTCAATGTACCAATCTCCCTCAGCAAGTATGGTTTGAGATCTGCATTGTTCCAGAAATTCATATAGACCAAAAAGACAAGTATATCCATCTTTCCTATAGATTGATGAGACTGAATATACAAACTTATGCTATGCTTGTTTATGTGTCTCTGTGCAATTTGATAGGATGGAAACGCAGATCCATATAGTCTTATTTTTAGCAGCAAAGAAGTAAAAAAATGTTGGACAAGGAAAGATTTGTATAACAAATGGTGCAGTCATCTGTGGCTGTGGAGCAGTGAATATAGTCAGCAAGGAATATATTCAGTCTGCTCTTCCTGCATGAAACAAAATTTAGGAATGAGTAACGTGGTCCTGCAAGACATGTGAGAGTGAGATAGACAACTTGTCAGTGATTTATTTCAAACACAAATGATCCTTACTGAAATTATAATTGCTTACATAGTCGTCAACCTGCTTCACAAAGGGGTTTGCTTGCAGAGCCAGCATACCTGGAAACAGAACGACTAAGTTCTATCCCACCTTGCACTGTATGTCTCTATGTTTCACTCTAGACTTAAGGATAACATACTGCTCAACAAATACATATCTGTAAATTTTCTCTAACATAATGCAGTCATGATGTTATGTATTGCTCAGTAAGTAAACGGTGCTGTCTGATAGTTTAATCATCTGCTCTGGTGTTTTTTCTTTGACTAAAAAAGTCTATCAGTAACTCCATCATGAAAAAAATATTTTGAAATTACTTTATCCATCCCAGTATAACTGATAATTCATTTACCGGTAGAACGGACAGAAGTATGTCTGAATTGATTTAAATTAGGAAATTGATCATATACTCAGGGAATAGTGGTAAATACTCTTTTCCCAACCTCTGTTCAGCTGCTATCCTATTCTCCTTCAAGGTAATAGTAGTTTCTTTACTGACTTTAATGAAATGCACGTGCACTCTAAATCACGCTTTCTTTCAAGAAGTTATTTATTTTTTATTTTTTAAATTCCAGGATGTTTTCACTTTTCATCATTTTTCTAAGCTTTTTACAATGATCGATTTTTATACCTGAGGTCTTTTTTGTTCAAATCAACTACTTTTTAATTGTACATCTAAAAACTAAAAAATTTGAATCCTGCGAGAATATCATAGAAGAAACAAACAAACAAATAAAAGCAAAAGGAAAGTGATTAGTAACTCCAGGACTTATACTATTTAAACTTTGATTCTTTTATTGAAAGACAATTCAAATAATTATATTACAGTTCTATAATTCCTACTCTATTAATTTTTTCTTTCTTACCTAAAGTAGCTTTACAATGTCCTCCATATGGTTTTCCAACACCCACTAAATTAGAGTCGACTAACTACTACACAGTTCCTGCTGGTTTTATAATGTTGAATTTTGAGGAGTTTAATTTTATTTGTTAAATGCATGAATAACACTTCATTTTTACAAGAGTGGTAATAAAATCTACAAGAAGTAGGAAGGGATTATTAATAAGAATCTTGAAGTATACTTTACCATACCTAATGACCCCAGGCATCTCAGTCTGTGGTATGAATGAAAAATGATGAAAAACTGTCTACCCATTATATTACACAATACCAGGGCAGCCACCAATCTGTACACAATGATTAATCAGATAAAGTGAGTCATGTATTTATAGCAGTATTTTTGTCATAATTTTAAGGCCTTTACTTAATCTGTCAGACCACACCGAATCCAGCAAATTCTTTGGGATATTGGCAAGTTTATGAGAATTAGCAATAGCTCATGGGAATCTGTGTTCTTTAATCAGCAGGTTAGATCTCTAGTGACCAAAGGCTTTTTTGATAGCTAATAGAAAGAAATTCTCCAGTGCCTTTTGGCTGTTTTGAAATAAGTGAAACAGTGGTGGCCTTTGGCATGTTCTAAACAGGTCACAAAAAGTACAAATATTTTCTTGCCAGCTTTCCAAACAGACTACACCTTAAACACTGTCACAGCAGTATGAGCCAAATTTGCTGAATAAAAACAACACATTGCTGTGTAGGTGGTTTGTGACAGACAATATGCACCTGCTCATACTAATCAGGGCTCCTTTACCTTCCCACACATGTCTAGTAAGTCTGTGCCTGCTCGTCATTCAGAGTGTGTCCACAAATGAAAAAAAAAAAAAGATAAACCTTTAGCTGATTACCTCTTACTTTCAGCCAAAATCAACTACATTTATTTTTGTTTAACCTTAAAAAAAAAAAGATTTTGAAAGAGAGACAAAATTGCCTTAAAGTATAACTCCTCCTTCACATTACTTTTTGAAATTACAATTTCAAATTAATTTTCTTGGACCAAGAGAACAATTACATTACTGCATTCTTCACGTTCAGTTTTCACACTTTCAAAAAAGGGGGCATATCACCTGCTAAATAAGATATAGCAGCTTAATGCCTTCTGGAGGCACCATTTGCACAAAATATTTAGTTCAAGTGTGCGAACCTTGCAAGCTAAATACTGAAGACATAATATATTTTGAATGGAAACTGTGGAGACATCTGCCTGTCAAACTTTCTCACCTTAATGTTTGCAAAAGAAGACCAAAGAAAATCTAAACCATTTTCAGATTTCTGGCTGGTACAATTAAAGACCTTTCTACTGCTTCTTCGTCTATATATCATCACTTCTTTCTCTCCCTTCTCCACTGTTTCATTCTTCCAGCTTATTTGTCTCTATGAAAGTTTCCCTATTCCCACATACCTGCATCTTCATATTTCATCCATAGCCTACCTTTTTTCAGTTTTTCAGTCCGTCCTGGCTTTCCATACTTTTTGGCCCCTTTACCTTTCTAGATTACAGCTAAACCCAGTAATTTTGTCATTTTTTCAGCTGGACCTATATCATGATGAATTTCTAATTCTGAATGCATTAGTACCACCAGTGATTTTTCGACATATGGCATCTGGAAAGGATTGAGAAAACATTGGAAAACTGCTCGTAATTAGCATAAATGCACATATACATCACTTTAAGATATTTTTCAGTTTTACCCTTCTGCTTTTAATTTCTTCAGTTAATTACTTAAACTCTGGTATATTACAGCCAAGTTATAGAATGTTCTGTGACCTTTGATTTAGAAAAAGGCTTCTGAGGTATGGTATTATCTTTGATGCTCCCCAGTTGTGCCTAAATTAATATCAAACAGTCACGGCAAGGTTTATTAGAGAAGCATTAGCAGTCAGACTGAGTTCCAGCAGTTTATTTCAAAGCATGCTGTGATTTATTGAAGACATCATCTAACTTAGGGGCAGAGACATGCCCTTATAACCTGTTTGTATCATTTCTTTTTTGTAGCCAGTGCTGATTGATCAGTGGGACATAACAGCAAAAGGAAGCTATTTGTTTAAGCTCAGTTTTACTCTTTCTTTAGAACAGTGATGGCATGTGCTGGCGTAGGTCTCTTTCTTCCCTTCTACCCTGGTTCTCCAAAAACATGTTCAATTCAAATCAAGAATTTAAATTGAGTAATACTGCCCTTAAATCAACTGTCAATAATCACAATTTCCTGAAGAGTATTAGCAATATCCTAGACTATATCAGGAATACAGAGAGACCGACTAGGAGAGGTGAACGTCCCCTGTACTTGGCACAGGTGAGGTTCCACTTCAAATTCTGTGCTCAGTTTGGGCCTGTCACTACAAGAAAGAGATTGAGATTCTGAAGTGTGTCCAGCGAAGGGCAATGAAGCTGGTGAGGGGTCTGAAGAATAAGTCATATGAGGAGCAGCTGAGGGAACTGGGGTTGTTTAGCCTGGAGAAAAGGAGGCTGAGGGGAGACCTTATCACTCTCTACAACTACCTGAAAGGAGGTTGTAGCCAAGTTGGGATCAGTCTCTTCTCCCAAGTAACAAATGATAGGACAAGGGGAAATGACCTCAAGTTACGCCAGGGTAGCTTTAGATTGGATATTAGTAAAAATTTCTTCACCAAAAGGGTTATCAAAAATTGGAACAGGCTGCACAGGGAAGTGGTGGAATTGCTATCCATGGAGGTATTTAAAAGATGGGTAGATGTGGTGCTTAGGGACATAGTTTAGTAGTGGTTTTGGCAGTGTTAAGCTGATGGTTGGACTTGATGATGTTAAAGGTCCTTTCCAACCTAGACAATTCTATGACTCTATGAAGTTCTCATACATTAAATTCTGTTATGGAGGTAGTGACTGCACTAATCATGAGATAAAGATTAAGGTTACAAAAAACATCTTCTTAACAATAAGGATTGATCCCAGTGGCAGAATTTTAAAATTAGTATAAAAATTATCAAATGCGTCTCTCAATCTGGACAATTAATGGTCTGAACTCACAACACAAGAAAGTAAAAGGACTTCTGTAAGTTGATGTTCTTCATTCTGAGTCAGCATTACAGCATGAGAGAATAATAAAGCTTTCAAATACAGATATCAGAAATGGCTGTATAAATGGCACAAAATTTTAACAGGTGAGAGCATATAAGCTGTTTCAGCAATCACCTCTTTAGCTACTGAGATAGCTAGGCTCCTGACTAATTTCTAATTTACTAAACCAGAAACAGTACACTTGATCGTCAGTGAATAAATGCCTCACCATTTTCAAGGAAGAAAAATTGAGATTATGGAGGAATATCTTGGTAGAATGATATATCTGTTACCTTGGTAATTTACCAGGCTTGTATTTGAAAACTAGCATTCTTACACATTTGCAAGCAGAGTAAGTATTTAGCATTCTATAATACTCTTTTTTTGGAGAGCATTTCTTTTTTATTTTATTTTTTATTTTTTATTTTTTCATCTTTTTTCTATTGTTTTTAACTAGCAAAGCTTTTAAGAAAATACAAATCTATTATAAAATAATATTTCATAACTTTGAGTATCCTGTTTTGCCTAATAGAACACAAGTAAAAAAATCATCTCTGCACAGGAATGAAGGGCTTGAGTCAGACTACACAGTAACAGCTTTTTTTCTTTGCAAAGTATGATTGCAGGTCATGTTTGGAAGGTTCTGACTAGTTTCACTTTTTCCCTGTTGCAAAAAAATTAAATACACAAGAGCTTTCCAAATGACAGCCAGAAAACCTTATATTTTTCTCAGTGGAAACATTGAAAAACTCATTTTAATCAAGTATACTTTGTTTTTGAGGAAAAAAACATTTGATATTGGAAAAATGCCAGCTAGCTTTAGTAGCTCTTCCAATTAATCAATAAATCCATGTGAAATTTCTGCTGAGAGTTTCTGTAAGTGTTAATGATTGTTATATTAGGCTAAATAATAGCATCCTCTAATATGTTTTGTTGATCATTTCCAGCATCATGTATGATAATTTTTTTTTGTTTCATTTTGTTGTTTTTTGTGTTTTTGGGGGGCCTGGATAAATATATCAAAATATTCAGTGAGTTTGTCAACTGATCAGTGCAATTTTGTTAATTCTTTTTTTTTTATATCAGCCACTAAGTCTGTGACTCAAAAATGTGCTTGACAATAGAAGTCCTTCATTTCTTGATGCATGGTATGGGTTAGAGTGTTCAAACTCTGCACTCCTTAGAGATGGCCAAGATCAGAATCAATTAGCAGAAAAATCTGACTGAGGCAGGTAAAGGTGAAGGTAAGTGTTTAGTAGGAGTTAAAAAACTGATGAGTAAAATGTTTTAACAGTACTGAAAGTCAATAAAACTTCACCAGCTTTAGGTCTTCGTTGCACATGACTTTTTGTACATTGCATTACTATTTCACCAGGGCAATGTAGATATTTGTTACATATTTCCAATTTACGTGACTTCAACTCAAAGATCAAACAGCTGCTCAACTAGTACTTTCACAAGGACGTATTTAAGTAAGACAAGAAAGCAAATGAAATGGTTCACACAACTTACTTTAAACCTTTTAGAATCAAGTATGAGATAAAACTGAATTGTTTATGTCTTACTAAATGTAGAACTGAATTACAAGAAATAATATAAAAGAAAGGTTGAAAAATCTGAGCAAAAATTTAGCACTTAATTAAAACCACTTATGAAAAAATAAAATGTATCTTAATTTTCTTTCTATAATGTTTGTTTCTTTGACCTAGTTGTTTCAAGGAATATTAAAGTAATATGTTACACAAATTGAAAAGAAAAAACACAGAAGCTGTAGGTAAACCAACTTTTTCCTAGGTCTGTGAATGCTTGCAGTAACGTTTCAATGTCAACTCATGACAGAGTAATCATAATCTTTTTCCTTCTTTTCTACTCCCTTAAAACATTTTCTTTATACTTAAGGAAATATGTTCTGAAGGTAGGCTGTTGTCTTAATTAAGTTACTATTCATGTAAATATCCTTTAAAAAAAAGCATTCAAGAACGTTCTGTGACAGAAATATTACATTAAATTACTCTTACTGTCAGCTGGTATTAGTGTATTTGATGGATAGGGAATTAGTCAATTGTTTCTCATTTAAGTCCTTTCAGGAGCATACGTGAAATTTCTGTAGTAGGAAATTATTTCCTAATTGAATCAACTTTACATGTTAGACTTGTGCATTGTTTATTGGAGTAGATTGTAGCAACTAGGAATATACCTGTGACTTCCTGAATCAGGGAGCCCAACTCATTTAATTCTAAAGTGTACACTTGAATTTGGTTAGATAAATCACTCCTTAAACTCTATTGACTATACAAACTCTTTCTTTCCCAACTGTAGGGTTAGTAGCTGTTACATTTATGCCTTGTAAACATGTAAGGTGGGATGAACCTGACATTCTACAGACAAAAAATTTTATTCACACTTTAACAAGGTTGTCTGTACCTAGGTACAAGTATTTTTAATCTTTACTTTTTATCAAATGAAATAATTTATACAACAAAACCAACACTGTTTGTCTAGACGGACAAACATATCCAGTAATGAATAATAAATGGAAACAGTGAAAAGTTCATAGCTACACCTGTGTGAATACTTTTTTTTTTTTACTTTGTCTATCAAAGCAAGAAAAAAATGTATTTTGTTTTGGACAATGTTGAGTTGTTTTCCACCCTAACCAAAATGTTTTTCTTCCATTTTGTGTAAGTCAAAATAGTTATACTGACACAGCTCACAGCAAAAATATTTGTTTGTGTAGGTAGAGTCCTCTGTGTTCAAGTAATTAAGGCACAAACTGAGAGCATAGTAGGATTGGATTCTCTTTTGCTATCTCTCTACATGCATCTCCAAGTGAAATTCCTAGTAACTGAATGAATTGTCTCAGCCAGCATATTGTACAATATTCAAATGGCATTTCATTATTCTCTTCTATTGGAGCTGATTTAATTTACATTAAATACTTTAAATATTCATTGAGCTAGTGAAAGAGAATGCAAATGATGCCAACATCATAGAATCCTTTTTTTTTTCTAAGATTTGATCTTTTTTTCTACCTAAAAAAACTTGTATAGGAGGTTTTAGAGGACTTTTCTACATCTGTCATCTGACAAATACCTATCAATCAGAAGCAACGCTCTTGTATGTGTACAAAGTTTTTAATTGGGATACCAAACCTCCATTTGGTAGTATCTACTCAAATATAAATGTAAGTACTTCCCACAATGTGAAAGAGTGTCAGCAGGAAAAAATTGTGAAAAGCACCCACCAAGAATTCAAAGTTAGGGGACTTGTGAGAAGTGTAGTTTCATGTTCATGCAAGCATAGTAAACAATTGAATCTGGGACTCCCACAACATAAGACATTTCTCTACATATTTAACTCAGGTAAAAGGATTGTTAACCATGCCGTTCTATTCTGTTAACCATGAAAAGATATTGCAAATAAAATTATCTGGTGCATTTGTTGTAAAGTTGACATTAACTAGGAAAATGAAATGTAAAATGTAGTTGAAGCACCTAGGGAAACCTGTTGCTGCTCAAGTCCTCTATACTGCCCCAACTCTACTTAATTATTTACCTAATATTAAAATAGAGAAATAGTAACTAGACATGATTTATCTATGATTGAATTAAGGAACTAACTGCCAAGCAATGTAGCATTGTTGTTAAGTAGGGTATTCGTGTCAAGAGAGTGATGAACTGTAGGCCTTGTCAGCAAACCGAGAAAACCACTTGGAACTGCCAAGATCAGAAGAGAAGTAGGTAAAAGGTAATTCTGGCAGGGGGAGATTGCGACCACTGACTCATTGACCACCTACCCAAATGATACCACCTCCTCAAAAGAGAACAATGGAAGAAGAAGATAGAGTCTGCACTCAAATTTACATGAGAAGCGAAGAAATCTTAACCAGTCATTAAAGACAATAACAATGAATATGTATTTATTGTTTGAATATGTAATAATCAATGTATAAAAGTGGAGATTTTTGAAACTAAGGTGTGCTCCCATTTTGGGACAAGTACCCCATTTCTGCATGTTAATGAAATAAACTTGGAAATACCTCTGCGCTGTGAGTTATTGGCTTGCACACCAGGTAAAGAACCCAGACTTGGGACAACACATTGAGACAGAATCTGTCAGTAATTTATGATTTACTAAATCCACATCTTTTTTCAACTACATCTTCCAAAAATACTGTCTAGATCAATGTAAGAGTGAGATTGTGGTAGAAAATTATACTCATTGGGAGTCTGAGAGATGTATAGCTAATTTCTTCAAACCAGTACAGTCATCTTCTACACAACCTTGCCCAAATCCTTTGGTTGTTCTCTAATTAAAAGGCTGGTTCCTAAAGCTGCCTTCTCTATATACTGTTGCTTCATATGTAACCTATAGATGACAAGTACCAATTTGCCTCAGTGAAGTAATATTTTATTGCACTTACACATGTAATACTCCATGGGTCCTGGAAAGTGTGTTCCATTCGTACCTGAGGCAGTTTGTGCGCTTGAATGCAGGTGGCAAACCAGTCCAGTCTTCTGTGTAACTCAGGGCTTGTAATCCTGTACCGACGTGGGGAGCTCTGGCACAGTGCTGTTCTGCAAGGCCGTGACTAATGTGTGTTTTAACTCACAAGTTTTTGCAGGAATAAATATTTTAAAGATTGCAAAGTACTCCTAAACCTCAGTACTAAGGGCCCTAATTACATTTCTACTTTTTTACAGAAATTTACATTTCTATTTAGATTTTTCCTCAGGTAATAAAGTTGTGAAATTACAGAGCATTTTCCCACATCACAGATCATAACACAAATACAGCAGAGCAGAACTATATTAAAATATTTGATTCAAGAAAACACAATACTAAAGAGAATTAAAATAAATTAAACTAAGATAAATAATAAGCAATAATTGTTGGTTTCATGTTTCCTGAAAAAAAAAGCCAATATTTCAAATGACAATAACTTTCTATGCAGCTATACTCACTACAGTTGATATAAAGCGACAATTGATAGCAAATTGTATTGACAGACCTTGGCTGAATATAATTACCTCAACTAAGAAAGGTTCTGAATAAATTAATCATGGTATAATAGCATTTCTATTTTACAGCACTCTAGTATCAGAAAAAGAGAAACCATCACATTTTTAATTAATACGTTTTATTGCTTCTGTTTACAATTGTTGAATTATGCCACTTAAATTAATTGAATTTTAGCTCTTCAATTAGTATTACACAGAATATTAATTATGCAGCAAATTCAGATAAAGCAGCACCTACTTTTTTAATACAATTATATTCCAATTTCTTTGTGAAGGTTGCACAACCTATCCTAAGACAATAAATTCTTCCACTCAAGCTATATAAAACAGAGAAACAAAAAATTAAATACTGAGTATTATATAACTTTAGGACAAAAGGTCCTGAGGTGCTTGTAAGTTGAAAGCAGCGAGTCTCACAAACACATCATGGTACATCATTTTGACAGTTCAAAAATACAGATACATTCAGGTTTCTTCAGGCCCTTGAAGCAGAAAGCGTGAGGAAACCAGCAGTCCATCGGCATCCATTTGCTAATCATGCATTTGAAGTGGCCAAAAATAAACATGGACCACAAAACTGGGACTGAACTTCTGTCCTAACCTGAACTTTGGGCTGCAGATGGAGGGCGTTGTCCGTTGAGAAACCGAGGATTCATTCACTTCCCTAAGCATAGACTTCCAGCGTCAACTGTGGTGCCCGAGGGTGTCTTCCCCCGCAGCCTCCAGCTGCTGTGGGATGCAAGCATGTGCCTCCCACAGGTCCTGGGCCTTAGCTTCCAGCACTGGACAATTGACTTCAATGCTCTTGAGCATCAAAAACGACATGGAGGTTGGTTTGTGGGCAACTGAGCTGAATTTTATCTGCTAGCAGAAGTTTGTCAAAATATGCCTAGTTAATTTTGCAGCCACTGGTTCATAGGGTTTCTAGTCTTGTTTCCTTGACTTGACTTTTTTATGTTCCATTCAGTCCTTGGTTTAGATCATCTCTTGATCTTTGTCCCCAATCTTCACTATGGATTCAGATATGAAATAACCAGCATGTAGTCATCCTGACCCAGGAGCAGAGCAATAATTTCATTACAAATCTGGGGAAAAGAACAAAAAAAAAGAAAATGTCATTGTTTTTCATTCTGCAAGAGAACTATAAACTCATTTCCACCATTTAAACCTCTACTGTAGGTTTAAAGAGTACATAGAATTTTTTTGTCTCACTTACTAATTGCTTATGCCCTGGGAGCTGCCTGGAAGAAGGAGGAGGTCAGTTGGACATCTGTGATGCAGTCATCTGGTCAGACAAACATGTCCAAATTTTATGTGTTGTCAGAATCAGCACAGCTCTGTTCCTGACACTGAAATTTTGAAAACATTATTTTTTTCATTCCAAAATCTACATCTGAATTACATAGCTTTAAGAAAAGAAAAAATTGTCTCCTCTGTATTCCTCAGCAAGTAAGTAACAAAGAAGAAGAGAGATTGGCTTTGCTGTCAGAAAACCGCTGCATTTCATACACTGGGCAATCCTGAGCACAGCTGAGGTCCAGCACATTTGTCTTCTTTCTTTCTTTTTTTTTTTTCCCCCCTTGCTCCAGGGAAAGACTGTCAAGTTCACAAGAGTTAAACGGCCACCAAACCATAATGTGGCTTATCAATCTCAGTGACAGCACTGAAGGGAATCAAGAATGTTTCACGCTTAGTGCTGCAACATCTTCAAAATCAATGTGCATATCTGAAGAGACAGATTTAGAGTCAAGTCAGGAGATAACTGAAATTTCTTTATGGATAGGAATGAAGCATATACACATTATAGGGTTTCTTCTATTACATTTCATTATAATCATGCAATTCCGAAACATATTTTAGAAGAATAGGTTTAGAATTAATTTTGTACACTCTCACAAATACTCTAAGGCAGGTTAACTTTCTTTTTGCTGGTCTTTTGAATTAAATGCTGTGTAACTTTCAAAAACAAAGCTATGCTATAAATAATATGAGCAAAGTGCCCACAAATTGCTTTAACAGACATGTCTGTTAAAAGCCAATATCCAATTAAAAAATATTTTCTTTAAAACTTCCTTTATTTTTTCTGTCATTACCATTTGTATTTTTTCCTGTCAGTATTCATAAAGATATTGTATATATTTCTACATGTATGTAAATATTTTATTTTCCATGGTAAATTATGAATTCACTTTACTTGCTAACTTGAAGTGAAATGCAGGTTAGCTTCAGCTGACAGAATTCTTCAGTGGCAGCTCCGCTTCTTGTAGTTTAGGAAAGATGAAAATATTTACAACTGTTAATGAATGAGTTAATATAGATACCTACTTGAAACTAAAGAAGGTTTACACTAACTAGTGGACTATGACAGGGTTTTTTTTATATTAAGACAGTATATATAGGTTATACCTTTAAATGTGCAATAATTTGAAAAGCAGGTTCTATTGTCTTTATAGCAGTATAGTAAGTCCTAGTTTTAGCCTCACAATGTCTCAATGTGTAACACTGAAAGCAGTTGCTTGTTCTTGCACAAGCAGTCTTTTGTTCTTCAGCTAAGTTCTCTGTCATGGTTCACTTAAAAAAATATTACTTTTGCTTTCACCCAGTTTAAGAGAAACCTGTAGGAAAACAATTCATTCCATAGGTCATGTGATACGGAATGATAATTCTTCTTCTTTCTCCTTCCACATCTTGACTGAAGTCTTGAGACTTCTCTTTTCACAAGTGCTTTTGCAATCCCAGCATGAGCTGGGGGCAGGGAAGGAAATATGAAAGCACATGAGCCAGCCAGCATCTGTCCAAGACTCACATTTAGTGTACATAAGGCATAATGAGAAAACGCACAAATGAGTGAAATAGAAAGAAATTCCAATACAGCTATCACAGGGAAAACAAAGAAACACAACCGATGCAGCCAAAATGTGTTCTAAGAAGATGAACCTGAGAAAAAGTCTGAAGAAATGGCTTTTGCAAGTTACAGCATACTGAAAACACTTTTACTATGTGCAGATAAATTGTTTTATGGTTCATTTATCCAGAGCATAGAGAAACAGGATTTTGCATATTCCTTTACAACTAATCAGCTGTGGCTAAGAGAAAAATCCAACCCATTATCACTTTCTCCACTTAGCTGAAACAAATGTGTACCCAGCAGTTGTGAGGATCTAAAATATTAACTGCGTACTCTAATATATGTTAAGTTGGCAATACTGAGATGAAATAATTTAGAATGTGTATATTAGAAGTTTTATATAATTTGATTCAACATCTCACATTAAATCCTTTAAAGACCAGTCTGATGCTATTCTTTCTTTTTTTTTTCTTTTTTTTTTTTTTTGGTCAGGCTTGGATACTTTCTGATGTTACCTGACTCAGTTTTATTCAAAAGATATTTCAATTTATAAAATATTAAATATGACAGATATCTGTCATGCTTTTCATGCTAAAGATCCACATGGATTTACCAGTTAGTAATAAGCCAACAGCTTCTGAATCCTCATCCTTTTCCATTGGTAACATACAGAACTGTATTTAGGTTTTGGGTCATGTGAAACAGTATTAGCCGTGCAACTATGCAACACTCTACTAATATGGCTGTATCAGATACTTATCTCTAAACCATTTCAGTCTGATTTTTTTTAATCCGTAATTCTATTTTTCATTTAATAGCTGAAGTAGCTAGTTTGGAGCTAACAAATATTTGTTCCAGATTGCAACTGAATTAAAAGTTCACAATGGTCTTGTTGAAATGAGGAATGCATCCCCAATGTTGTTCATATTTAAGCAATGAAGCGTACATTGTCGTCAAATAATCGTGTGCTTGTGTATGTGTTTGCTGTCAAGGTTAAAGTTTCACTTTACGCTCTCTTTGTGATTGGATTATTCTATTCTATTAATAGAATATAGTGATAAATGCAACAACAACAACAACAGAAAAAACAACAAAACAAACTGAACGGCAGTTAATGCTGCATGCAAGCCACAGATATTTTACAAATATATGTCCTAAAAACTACCCTTTCTTCCTAAGTACCATAGCCAAGTTTGATTAGTATTGGACACAGTATAAGATGCATTTGTTTGGTTAAGCTTTTGGCTGATCTTTAGCAGCATTAAAGTTTACAGTGAAGGCTTATTCCAAAATCTGTAGAAACCTTACTAATTTCTTAAATAGACCTAAGTAGTTCTGGCTTTTAAGTTTTTGGTACAATGACTCAAATGTAAATAACTTTATCATATGAGGTTAATACCTGACTTTGGGCACACTAGAGGTTGGTTCTGATTCAACCTTACTAAAAGTCTACAAACACCTCTAAAATAAACCATTTTCTTTAAAAAGGATTCTCTGAAATCAAGCAATACAACAATCAAAAGAAATACAACATTCTAAATACATCACAGAAATATATCAAAACAAGACTTCAGCCAGCAGAACTACATAACGTAATGTAATTTTGCCACATTTTAAAAGAGTGTGTATTTATCTACATTTCAAAATAGCAAAATAATATTTGAAAAGTTATTTTCTTACAATAGCACAGCAAAATCTCCGGAGAAGATAAATAGTACATTAAACAACAACTACAAATAGAAGGAATACCAGAAACTTTAAAAGACCTAAAGCTGTAGATTTGCAGTACAAACCAGAATACTGGCATAATTCCATGGAAATTAACTTCTGTAAACTAAAACAGAAGACCTTAGTTTCTTCACCAGATCTTTATTTTAAATACTGAAGAAAATCCCCATGACACTGAAAATTTTAAAAGCAGCTATTGAAACAAATCCAGATCAGGTAAAACCCATGATAGGAAGTCTGATGATTGTTGATAGATCATAGCTAAGCTATTGACAGGGTGCAGGCAGTATTGACTAATTTTCATAGAAAGCTTAATCCATATGACATGAAATTGGAAAAGACACTTCAAATAACAAGAATGTAGATAGATTAAAGAAAGACCTTTCACATTGTAATTTCTAAAGAACATGCATTTTGGATGAAAGGGTTGAAAAACTTGTTTCTTGATGAAAGAACAAACTGAAAATGATAGCCATGTTCTTTGTGTAATTTGGATGAAGTTTTGTTTAATATTCTTGAGTAACAGAAAACTGGAAATCCTTCATATGCAACACTGTAGACCTGGGGAAAAGAAATTTGGCTTTGGACCCATTCTGTTGTATCAGTAAGTACTCTTTCATTTCTGCATTTTTTTATTGTTTAATTGTAAAAACATCCTTAGCGTTCCTCTTATTTTGATGTGATGTAATTGAAAGGAGATTCTGGCCTCAGCCTCAAAGCGCATCATGAATAGGTAGCATGGATTTTGTTCTTTATTTGGTCAGCTCCGTGCATTGTGAAGTATATTAGTGATTTATATATTCTGACTGATGTCTTTAATATCGTTGTTACCGTGCCTTGGCACAAAGCATACTGGTAGACATTCAACAAAGATGTAATCTTACATTAAAATTAGTAATTTTCTTGGTGCCCATTCATTAATAACTAACTAGTATACTTGAAAGGACATATTTATTTTCTCTAGCTGCTCAAGATTTTAAGAATTTTTTAAAAACTTTTGCTTCCCTTGTAAATTCTATCTGTATTATATTGGAGACTGTCCTGGTTTGAGGTAAAACAGAATCAATTTTGTTCAGTAACTTCGCTTCTTAGCTGGGCCTCTTCTAACTACTGAAATTAACAGCATATTGTGCAGACAATGTTCACTTTCTCAGAGTGATAAGACCTATGTTTATAGTTGATGTCCAGACATGGTATGCAGAGAGGCTCCTGCTTATACTTGTTGCTATAACCCCCAAGGCCAACCAACTTTGTTGTTTGCCCCGTTGGAGGGT